>JAPYZL010070504.1:0-13821 GCA_030522825.1 Platygaster orseoliae | reverse complement strand
CAGGTAAAAATAGCACTATTAGGTTTTTTTTGAGGTGCTGCACGGTAAAAACTACAAAAATTTCTGTAATTATTAGGTTTTTTCCCGTTAAGTTATGTCAGACATAACCGTAAAATTGACTGAATTTACACTATGTCCTAGCTTTCTAGTGAACTGCACGGTAATTTTTAACAGAAATTTCTTTCCGTGTACTCACCCTACGACTATAAATTTAATTTTACAGTTTTTTTTTTAATTTTCAAAAATTTGAATTATGGATTACATATTGTTGAATTAAATTGTCACGATTTTAGACTTAAAAATTCTTAGTTATAATATACCTAATTGGAAATTTTTTTTATAGCTAACAAGTTCAGGGCTAATTCATGGATAAAAAATGAATTGATAATTTTTCTGGAGTTCCATGATATAACATTGACTGTCACGGAATTTGCTGTTTAAGAGTTAAATTTCTGTGATTTTATATTCATTGATCAACAACTAAGAAATTAAGTATAAGTAAATTTTTCTTTTATTTTTTTATCCTTGAATTTAAAATTCTTTAAGTCAATATTTATAATCAAAATTTTCACAATGTTTTTTTTTTTAATTTATCAGATTTATACCCACCTCATGACTATAAATTTAATTTTACAATTTTTTTTCTAATTTCCAAAAATTTAAATTACGGAAGTACACATTGTTGAATCTGAAACGTCACGATTTTAGACTTAAAATTCTTAATTACAAAACGCTACATTTGAAATTTTTTTATGTGTAACAAGTTCAGGGCTTCGAATTCACGAACATAAAATTCATTTTCAGTTTTTCTGGAGTTCCATTGACTATTTTAAAATTTTCTGTTCAAGAATTAGATGTCTGTATATAAGTCATGGATCAACGACTTATAAATTTTAAACAAGTTAATTATTTGTTTCTTAACTTTTTATCATTGAATTCAAACTTCTTCTAGTCAATTTTCCATAACTAAGATTTTCACACTATTATCTTTTAGAATAAAATTATGAATACCAGAAATGACACGCTCAGAGGAAAAATGCAATAAGTAAGTATAGAAAATATGAGGAATTATATAAGTCTGTCTCTCACTTATTGCATTTTTCCTTTGAGCGTGTCAAATATATTATAAATTCAACAATCGTTCAGTTGCATACTTTCAAAAATGGCATTCTAGAGTCTCGTATTATAGAAGAAAGCTTTTTGAAATTGAAAAGGTTCGGATCGAAATTAGATAGATTTCATTGAAAAATAGTAGATTGTGTACCAAGGCCGCAAAGTAGGCTTTTGTCGTACAGGCAGAAATAGTAGATTGTGTACCAAGGCCGCAAAGTAGGCTTTTGTCGTACAGGCAGAATTTTCAGTTCGAGGCAAGCACGGGCGTGATTTTCAGTACGAGGGCCTACTTTGATGGCCGAGGTGCACACTCTACTTTTTGCAAAACACTCTGCAAAAAGCAAAATACTGTACTTACAGTATTTTAAGTATTTACTATACTTGAAAAAAAATTTTTTTCGAAAAACAAAATTTTTTTGTAAAAAACATTTTTTTTGAAAAAAAAAAAAACTTTTTGAAAAAAAAAATTAAAAAAAAAATTTCTCAAAAAACAAATTAAAAAAAAAAAAATTTATTGTAAAAAACATTTTTTTTTGAAAAAATAAAAAAATTTCGAAAAAAAAACAAATTTTTTTGGAACAAAATTTTTGGAAAACAAATTTTTTGGAAAAATAGTTCTTTGAAATGAATGAATTTTTGGAAAAAATTTTTGTTTTTTTTTAAACGTGGTTTGTGCTCCCAAAAAACAAGAGGAAGCAAAAAACGGCTACTTGCACAACAAAATAGCGTACAGCTCTAGGCCAGAAAAGTAAGTACTATACGTCAAAAGGCTACTTTGCGGAAGCTCTCTGAGTACGAAATACTGTATTTTGCGGAGTGTTTTGCAAAAAAGTAGTTTAATAGGTTTGTGTTGTTCTATGAATTTTTTTTTTACTTTTTTTGCTACATATTTTTATGCTCCCAGTATTCAAGAATTGCAGGACCTTTTAGTGATTTCTAAAATACCAAGTACATATTTCATTTAAATGTCAACAACTTTTTTTAATTTATATCCCTAAAAATTAAAATATAGGTAAATCCTACAACTAGTAGAATTTACCTACTAAAATAGGTAAATCCTACGATTTACCTTCAATAACGGCAAATTCAAAAATAAATAAAAAAGATAGTAAAAAAAAACTTTCAAGGTACTTATTTATATGAAAATGATAAAATAAATTCCGATTCATTGCTAAATTCTCGAAAATTTCATACAAGCATCATGCAATCCATTAACAGCCTCATACAACGAACATTAGAAAATTTCTTAAAAACTTTCATTTCCTTTCACTGTAAATGCAGTTTTAAATTTTTTATAATGCATAGGAAGTGATTCCGACAAGCCCACGAATGACAGAACGCGTTCAGGGCGTTTCTCGCAAAATCTCTTGCCCACGGAAGGCACCACGAAATTATAGCCTACCTAAATTCCGTCTTGGCAGAGGCGGCGTTTGGCACAATGCGTATCCGTGGATCGTTGGTTCAATCGGAAATGGGAACCACGCACGACCGTAATTAAGCAATTATCGATGCTCCTCTCGCCGTCGGCTTCTTTCTCGCATCGCGTAACGAGCGACCGCGCTTTTTCAGCGCCCGAAAAAGTTGGCGGCATTTTTCAACGAGGAGAAGAACATTCTTGGACTGACCCTCTCGTGAACTCTGCTATGAATGAGAATTATCCACTCGCGAAGGGGCAGGTGATCGTGCTCGTCGAAAAAGTGGTTTGAAATGCTGCTGGAAGCGTGACTAACGCGACTTGCACCTCTTTTGGAGGCCATTTCTACCTTTTCCGAGGGCGATTCACTCGCGGATGGAAAGAAATCAGCGAAGTTGATTTCACGTGACTCTGCAAAATTCGGAACAGTTCGCGTGATGTTTGTAGGGTTCAGTGTCATTCGATAGAACACTGAAAATTTTTTGAAGTTAACCAAATTGGTTATTCAGCGAAGGTTTTTCGTGCATTAAGCAGTTTACGAATTTTAATTTGGTAGAGTAATCACTAGCAAGTACAGTAAAGATAATTGTGAAAATGAAATACTGCAGATTTTTAATAAGAGTGACAAAAATGACTAACAATTAATGAAAATGACAATCGTATTCAATGGCTCTGCGTAATTTGATAAAAAATAGGAGAATTTAGACATTAATTCTTATCAAATTTAAAAACCTCTCTTAGCCACGCCATTGAAATATTTAATACACTATAAAATTTTTCTTTTTTTGAAGGTTACATCTTCTCTCAAGAAACTCACTTGCATACCAAACGAGAATTCTCGACGAGAAAAAGCGCGGTCCCATTAGTTCTAACTACATTTCTCCCAGGCTTGCAAAATCGCGTTAGACAATGTAATAAATTGCGAAGAATACGGTCCATTGTTGTCCGGAATCTGCGTTAATGAGGAGGCTGATACAGCGGAACAGTAGCTCTATATCTCGTCCTTTCTCACACCCAAAAAATATTCCAATCGCACCTTCATTCTTTCTCTCTCTCTCTCTTTCTATTCGTATCTCACTCTCTGAAGAATTTTCCATGCATAATTACACATAGCCATACAATCGCACGTGAATGTCAACGATGTTGAATAATTCGTCATGATGATCATTAATTTAACTTGTAACGTGTATGAAATGCATGATGTCTATCACGTATATAATGTATCATTTGTATGATCAGGGCGGGATTCATCTTTTATTCAAAACTACCACTGTAATCAAATGTTTTTTAAGTATCTACTTTTAATCTTACAAAAATGAAAAATCTGTGCATATAAATCGCGAGATCATATTTAAACCAACATTCATGAAGTCATTCAGTGATGCTGAGTGCTGAGAATCAGAGAGCAGAATCAAGCGTGAAACGTAGGTGAAATCATACTCTAAAAACGATGTAAAAAAGAATTCGCCAGTCATTTGAAGATCTCTGCCACAGTATCTAAGTTGGGATCGAAAACTCTTTAGCGCCTCAAAGCTCCTTATCGATGATGAACGCGAATCGATATTTCGAGTCTCGGAGATGGAATCGCAAAGACTCTGATCTCATCTCGCATCGGAGGAAGCGGTCCTATTGTTCTTTATCGGGCCACGCCTTCCGCCTGTAATTACGGCGAGGTCTTTAGTTTGCCTTTGATCGACGCGCCTGTTGCACTTTGCTGGACCATTGGAATTACATTCATTCCTGTTTTTGTTCAGTTTTCGACTCGGCACTCTGGTCAAAGGTTTTTTTGTGTGGGTATCGCATCTACGAAATAAAGTGTATCCTCACATGATGAGAGACATTTTGGTTTACTTAAATTTTTGTTATTCTCTCTGTGGTATCAAAGCATAGTCTGAAAAAAAATTTGATTTTCGATATCATTCAACTCTCATACTTATCTCACAAAAAAAGAAACCAAAAACTATTTGAGCCATTCTCATTACATTATTTCCACGCTTCTCGCTACCTTCGAACCTTCCAACGGTTATTAACTTAATTCCAAATCCCAAGCGCGTCGTCGGAGCACCTTCCAAAGGTGCTAAAATCAATCCAAAACAGTTTTACGATCGCAGAAAACCATCGTGTGTAATCGGAGACAGACTTGCCTAAAGCTGATTCGGGGCATTAGCGGCGGCTTAACATTTCCAAGTATTATCGCGACGCCGGCAAATACAAATAGAAAATGAGTTTTGGGGCCTGGATTCGTCCCGGCGATGATCTTTAGTCGCTACCGTTTGCGAAAGACTTGAAACTCGATATTTACGAGCCATCGTGAAAAGGATTAGGCGTTGTGTTTCAAACAATTGACCTAAACTGAGGCCGTCATTCGTAGGGCCTAGCCAATCGGCCGCCGAAAAAAAAAATAAATAAAAAACATAATCGAGCTTGATTCGCCACTTTTTATTCTGATATTCTTTTGCTGCACGAGACCAACAGCTTTTTCCATACCACATAAATTAAATCAATCTGGAAGAAAGAACACTTAATATCATTTATGCAGAAAGTTTTTGAAAACATTTAGCGCATCTACACTTGTTGGTAAAATAAGCACAAAAAGGAAAAAACACTTTGATATCTTTCACGTTATCGTTACATAGAATGGCATAAGATTATAGGTTAGAAATCGATTTTTTCAAAATAAATATCGGTAATGGTGACGTGGATATAGATATTGCCCATCCTTATTATCGGGAGGGTATAAAAATAGACTCAAGTGATCAAAGGCTCTCCTAGTTAACCTCGCCTTCACAAAGCAACGGAACTAGATCACAGGGATCCAAGATTGAGGGTTATTCGACCGATCCTTAAGCCTGTGATCAAATTGTAATAGGGTTGGAAACCTCACAGGTGTAATTGTACGCCTCGCAAGTGTAATCGTGCACCACGAAATTATACAAACAGTTCGAAACTTACACCAGTTATCGAAGGAGTACGCATCCAATTGCAGGTATCAAAAAGTTTCATTTGTTTTTAATGCTCCTCGCTGATGGTCTCATTATACTCATAAACTGCGTTTATCGATGACGAAACTTAATAATGGAAACGACGTTCAATCTCAATTCCATGAAGATCCATTTTAATCTTGCGGGCTGATTACGTGGATTTGGTGCAAGGGATGATTGTGCGGATTTTAATGGGCTGTTTCGTTTCGGGGAACGGAAGCTTGGAAATGGTATTTAAGAGGGACAATTAGCGATACTCGAAATTTAACGACTCATCCGTCGATCGATGTGATGTGGAGATGGATGCTGTTGATTGAAGTGGAAAAGTCGTTAAATGATGTTTGAGGGTGTATCATTAATTTCCATCATAAAATAAAGAAAAACATACGTTGATGATTAGATTTTTAGTTATGTTTAAGTTTATAATGTTTATTTACACTTGTAGTGTATTTTTATTTTCATTTGTACTTTTTGGACTTTTATATCACTTTTATACATGGGATTATGAATTCCTAAAATTTTTTATGTTCGGTTTATAAGCTATTGCAATGTCTAATATACTCTAACTTGCAAGAGTTAGGTTTTAAAATATTAATTTTCTTAATTGAGGAATTCAGAAAACTTTTTTACTTTTTACCACTTTCTTTTTTTGAATTATCACTAGACTTGACGATATTTCGTTGAGGTATGCTTGATAAAATTATTGAACTTCTCAATGAGACTTAAGAAACTTGTTGATTTTTGGATGTTTTTACATGCAGATAATTTTTAAAGTTTTAGCAAATATACATGAATAAAATACGTTTTAGAAAATTTATTGGAAATACAAAACTTGTGTTTCATTAGTAAAATTTTCCGAAATAAAAAATTTTGTATTGTATAAAGATCATCGATAACTTCGGGAATATCAATAGAAATCTTAAATTCTAAGAAATATCGATCACATTTGAAAATTGAGAAAAATTTTGAAGACTTGCTTGACTTACACTTCGTAATTTAGTGCATATTCACGTGGATATTGCTAGGTATTCAACCTACCATGATTTTTAGGGAGGCAGTGCTGCCAACCATCTTTCAACATTTTTATCACTCCTTTTATTGTACGACAATTGAAAAACTAGGCAGTTATATAATTTAAGACGAAATTTTCTGGATACTATTAATTGAAATTATTAACTTTTATTTATAGTGAACCTTTTGGGCACTATGTACAGTATAATTATACTCCTACTTACTCTTGTCGAGTTATTTGATTAATCATCAAATAAATCCTGAAAAAATTTATGGCTTGAGTAAAAAAAAAATTCACCTCACTGTAGAAAGATTAAAAATCACAAAATGAAGATTCAGATTTTCAATCATTCTTCCTACAAAAACTCATTGCCTAATTCAGTTATTGGGATGAAAGAACGAAAATAAAAAGAAAATATCAGGAAAAACTAGCTTTTCAAGTAAACGAATCCTCACGTTTTTTCCTCATCTCGAATAACCTTTCCATCCTTAAAAACCAGGGCTTGCTCTCCAGATACAGGCTATTCAACCAACAGACAAAAGTCGTTGAACGATTCACATTAATCCCGCACAAAATTCTTTATTCCAAGAGCGAATCGCTCGAAAAACGTCGTCTCACTGGGTGACGAGGCCGGTCCATAACGGGCGCTCTTTTACTCCCTCGCGAACGAGGCGGACCTGGATTGTATGCAAATTTCAGTAGCTGCTACTTAAGCTACAGAATTTGAACGGCTCGAGAGAAACCCGTCGTACGATCGCGCCGGCAAAAGAATCCCGTTCCTGAATAAAATATCTCGCGAGAGGAATTTCAAGTTTAGACCAACCCTCTTCCCCCTCAGCTGACCAACCCCCCCCCCTCGTCTCTGGGGCCACTTAGCCCTCAGCAGCAAGAGTTCTTAAGTACACGTCGTAGCAGTTGATGCTAATTAAAATGAGACTCACTTCGGCTGTTCTTCCCAATGCCTTCTGCGGCGTTCACGTCGTTTTGCTTGCGACTCGGTTTGCCTCACGGCAAGGAATATAAAGATCCTACTTAGACGTTATTACGATGCTACCTCGTGGCTACGTCATTTTGAGCCACTGTTTTTATAAGAAAGCCCACCCCTACCCCACCCTCTCAAATCCCTGGTGGAGGTGCTGGGAAGATGCTGAATTCGTTCGTGAAATTGTAACGTTCCGAGAGATGTTGCGAATTCGGCTCGAGTCGTGTATAGGGCTATGGTGATCAAGTTATGTAATGAAAAAATTAAAATATTCGTTAACTTTGAAATTATCAGTTACTTTCCAAATTATGTGAAGGTAGAATGTCATTCTGGAGCTTTTTTAAATCTGTTGAAAGAATCGTCGATTCTCTAAAGCTTCCATCTTCTCGATTTCCACGTCAGTGAATTTCGTTTCAACCAGGTAATTCGATGTGACACTTTCCTTGAAATACCCGGCCAAGTAGTGGACTTAATGACGAATAAATTGCTCATTACATCGTGGTGAACTAATAAAACAGCGATGAAAATACTGAAAGTGACGCGCTGAAATGCATATGCATTATTCATTCGTTGTTCCAGCCCCGAGGATTTTTCGTTGATTTTGATGAATTTCATCTGCAGTGCTCTTCCAGCTGCTGTTGTCATCGCCAAAATTGATGAGTTGTACAATGTTTTGATGGGATAAATCAGTCATTGATGACTCTTTTGCAAAACAATAACTTTTTAAACGCATTTTTATTGTCCTTTGGTTATAAACTCGAATATTTGAAACTTGCTGTATATGATAACTGCAAAAATTATCGTGGATGTAATTATGCCGGATTCGAATAACATTCAGGTACAATCCTGAAAATTATCTAAAAATATTTCGTTTTATGATAAGTACTCAATTTAAACAGATATCTTTAAACACAGTTTTAAGAGTTCTTAATAGAAAATTTTTGTTTTAAGATTCATCTTAGTCATTACAATTTTTATTCGAATGACCATTGATTATACGTCTTTTTTTACATTATTTGTGGAGTTTATACGTTTGAGAAAAAAAATTTTCTAACCGTATGAAAAACTGCTCTCAATAGCTGTTTAATTTTTAGCTAATTAAAGAAAATCCGTCACTTTTTTTTACATGAAAAATTTAATGTATTTATTTAATCGATGGTTCGATTCATTCGAATATTTTTTTTATCATTCTCATGGTAAAATCTATAAACCAGTTAGTAATGCAAATCTTAATATAATATCAATCAAATTTCATTCTTTTATCTTATGGTTGAGTGTCATTCCGAAAATGTCATCTCTTATGTAAGGATCTGGCTAATATTTTTCCGACTTATTTTATCAGAAAAAAAACTTCGTTTTCCCGAATCAAGCTTAAAACACTCGAAAGTGATATCTACCCCTTCTCTCACTTTTTATACCACACCGACTTTCTCGAATCTTGTATCTCATTACGCGGGGCCTTTAGGACGAAAATGGCCAAGAATAATGGAACACCGTGTAGGCGGCGCGGGAGAGCGAGTGAGCCAAAAAAAGTGAAGGCGAAAGAGGAGTGGCGAGGATGAAAGAAAAGGCGCGCATCGCGAAGTGAGGAGAGAAGAAACGAGGGGGTATATAAAGTGGCCAAGGAATGGGCTTAATTAATGAGACGTACTCGGCAGCTGCGGATACCGGCATACATTGTAAATAATCCCAACGAAAAACTATTGTCCACACCGAGATTTACGACTGGCCCAATTACCCTCACGCCATTTTTTACTCCCTCTAGACCCCCCACCCCCAACCACCTCCCGTCCCTGCACACCCTACAATGATCTAAGCCCGAGGCGTTCGAGGCGAGACGAGTCATGAACGATAAGTACGCTTTTTGCTACACTTTCATTTACACGATTGAACACATGTATCATCGTTCCTCGCGTATCGTGCCCACGCAACTGTAAAATGTCGATAAATTGTCGAATTGTGATTCAACTTCATCAATTAATCTATGACTCTGGCTATATTGATGGTTTTTTGGTTTATTTTAATCAATTTTTTTATTCCATTGTACTTTTGAACATATGAGATTTATTTACTTTTTTTTGCAATAAACGTTCTATGGGGTGAAATTAAAAAAAAAGTCAACTGGGTTCGATGTGACGCGAAATTTGAAAATAAAACTTTTTTCCAATCAAGCTATATTTTTATATATATTTAGAACTGTAATTTTTAATGAGACACATTTAGCAGTAGCAGTGATTTCCAAAGGCTGGTTGTAATGACATTCTTTGAGATGATTGTGACACGAATGTTCCCGCAAAAATAACAATTTTTTTCATATTTGAATTATTGAATATATCTAACAATTTTTTTTTTTCATTATTGTACGCATGTTCTGTATGATTTTAAATAATGTCATAGACCAAAAATAATGAGTTGTAATTATAAATTATTGAAATGAATAGGCAAGCTTATAGAAAAAAAATTAGTTTGTAATAATCAATATTTTCGACTTGTTTTTCAATTTTCAATACGATTCTTGAAAAATTCAAAATCTCGAAGTGTTCTTCTTTTTAACTAAAACGACCTTAATTTCTTTGTTTTTGTTTTAAAACTACTTATACAGGTTTTGTAGTTTTGGGAATTGAGTTATTGATGGTCAAGAGCCAGAAAAACTTGAAAATGATTATAATCGTTGACAAGTTATTCTCCCGTCTCAAAAAAAAAAGAATAAATAAATAAATAACATTTCTTGCGAAAGTTATGCGATGTCATTTAAAGTAATGAATTTTTTAGGCAATGGATCATGTTGTGTCACAATTATCCTATGCTTTAAAAAAAATTAGGTGTAATAGTGATATTCGATCAAACACTATTACAAAACATGAATAATTCATAATCTCTCATTTTTAAGGGGGTCTCCTTATCCAGAACCAAGAAAAAAGGTACTTTTTCCTAATTTTTTTTTTGAAGCAGAAAATAAAAACGCAGGACAATGATTTTTCATGTATTATTAGTTATACATCTAAACTTCGAAAAATTTTTTTTTTATTTAAAAACAACGAAAAATTTTGGAGTAATCGAAGTTTTCTCGAAACCACATTTTTCAGAATTGCGTGCACGATTAAAAAAGAACCATTCAAGCTATTACTATGAACGTTTTTTTTATTTACAGATAATTAAAATGCGCTTATAGTAAACCTCTAGCTTACATAATAGAACACTTATTTTCATTAGATATAACGCATTTTAAACAAAAAAAGGTCGAAAAAATCGATTTTTTGAAAAGTGACTCAAAAATTCAATTAAAAAAAATTTTTTTACAATTTTATAAGTTCACTATACGCGCATGACTCTTCTGATTAAAAAAATATATTATATGTGTGTTTCAAATGAAAACTTTGGATAATATCGTGCACGGAAATTCATTTGTCCGTGGCGGGACGCTGCACGGGATGTTCGATTACTCCAAAATTTTTCGTTGTTTTGAAATAAAAAAAAAATGGTTTTTAAATGTTTAGATGTGTAACTCAAAATTTAGGAAAAATCCTTGTCCTGCGTTTTTATTTTCTGCTTCAAAAAAAATTAGAAAAAAGTACCTTTTTTCTTGGTTCTGGATAAGGAGACCCCCTTAATTCAATTATACACTCGCACTTTGTCATGAAAAAAGTTTGGCATTGCCTATAAAATAATAAGTGAAAATTTAAATCTTGCAATATAGATTTCCAGATCTGAAATTTGAAGTTCTTGTGAAGCATTTCTTTTTCGTTAATTATAATGCTCCCAATATTTATCTAGAAATTATTCGAATGAAAAGAATATCTTGAATGGAACAGATCATTTTTTAAAACTTTTCTTTATATATGAAATTACGTATATGCCACTATATAACTCAATGCAAAGGAGCTGAAGATTCTCAAAAATTTAAAAAACTCAGATTCTGTCGCTCTACAATTTTTTTGGCTCATTTTACATATTGTTTTGTCAACGATAAAATAATCGTTATTATTTGCAAATATTTTTCACCTCATTTTCGGCTTTCGGTCATACAAATCCTGACGCGACTTCCATCGCATCTGGATTGGAATTGGAATTGTAAGACGTGAATCGGACATGTTTTTGACTCCATTCGAGGGCATGACCGCGGGCATCGAACGCATTATGATACGAGCTGCAGCTTCGCGGAATCAAAGGTTTTATGGCGGTGCCTCTGGCGATTAGCAACCGCTAACGCCCCAAGGGGTTTGCTACCCTATGCATACAAAATTCGCCGCTACCTGTACGAACGGCTCGCCAAGAATTTATTGCACGCACTGATTTCCAAGCTGATGCATGGTATCGTAAAACACTCGTGATCCGTATAAGGATCCGCGGGGAATTAAAAAGCATCCGAATTAGGACACTATTCTTCGACGCGCTCCATCATCATAACCTCGCCGATCTAATCTGACGATAGGGCCGAATGGGATATCGGAAAATGCCTCGGGCTTGATGCAGGGAAGTTGCGATCGGGGGAAGAGAGAAGTATACTCATTTTGCTCTTTCCTTGCCATTTGGGAACAAGAAATAATTGTTTTATCGAAATGTAATTGACATTTCTGAAATTTGTATATTTATTTTATTACAACAGTTTACGAATTTAAAGTTTTCTTTTCCGATTCACGACACTTGATACTGACTTTTGCAGTAAAATGAAGTAGTCAATACACGAAAAACAGTTGTTACAAAAGAGGTGAATTTTTTTCTGAAAATCAATGAAACGTTTACAAGAACAGTTCATAAAAATATATGAACAAACAAAATTCAACGATCGAAAAGTAATTTTGAAGATTCTTGAAAAGAAGATTCCAACTTTTTCGCCTTCTGAAATCACTCAGCATGATTCTTTTTTACGCCAGAGACTCGTGCCCCGTGAAAAAGTGCCGACAGTGGCCCCTTTTGTCTTCCGTTTCTCAACCCTTTACACCTTTTTTCCGCTCGAGTGGACCACGCGTGAGAGTATCTTTTTCAGCGGCGAGGCTGTATCGCTTGATTGGTAGCGCGTTAATCGTGATTTCTCGTTCTCTAATCCACGAGTGAGGTGATTTATTAGAGCCGATACGGCCGGCCCATAACACCGGGAACTTGATCAAGTTCGAACCGGGAGCGGAAACGCGCAATTTATTGGCACGCGCGTCGTGTTGGAAAATCATGAAGAGTAACGAGTTTTTATCAGTTCCCTGACCCGTGAAATCGACGAAAAATTCTGTAAAAGATGTTTGACTCGACTGAATATACATTAGTAATCATTCAGTGAAGATTTTCAAACTTATCCAGGAACCTAGATTAAAATTGTAAAGATTTGATTTACAAAACTCGAATTATATCTATGATTTAAAAATTCTGCAATGTGTTTAAATTTGACGTTTAAAAATGTGTTTATAATAGACTTTACATTAGACGTTAAAAAATTTATTTCTTAAAGTTTTCATAACTTAAAACAATAAAGACTTCGGAATTTCAATTTAATCTGTACAATACAGCAGGGAGGGATGAAAAAAACTGAATGTTTCTAAATGAAAAAGCTGGAATTTTTATTAGCAAATTGTGCACGTGTTACAAAAATCAGTTACGGCGAAATTTCGTTAGTTGCGGGCTTGTTGTTTGAGGTATTGCGAGGTGTCAATAACGATGTAGGAAAAAAGACGTAATTTGTCTCGGTCAAGCATGGCCACCCAAGCCGGACCACCGAGTCTCGATTTCATTTATCTCCTTCGAATCGATTTCAGGGGTCGCTGACGATAATTTTCACGGTCCTCGTGCTAATAGCGTGGGAAACCGCATTTCTAATTAATTGCCTCGGAAAGGGACTCACGATTTTGCGAGGACTTAAGAATTTGAAGCAGGATTCCGTAGATTCACCGGAGGGTTTAGGTCGTGGACGGGTTTTTGGGTGTGCTAGTGAACTGCTAGTCTGGAGTTGGAAGAACGATCGATGTTCTCAGCCCCGAATATAGTATGCTCTGCTATTCAACGAAGAAAATTACTTTGATGATATTGTAATTTTATCATAATGGTATTTCACACGGAAAGAAATTTCTGTTAAAAATTACCGTGCAGTCCACTAGAAAGCTGGGACACAGTGTAAATTCAGTCAATTTTACGGTTATGTCTAACATAACTTTACGGGAAAAAACCTAATAATTACAGAAATTTTTGTAGTTTTTACCGTGCAGCAACTCGAAAAAAACCTAATAGTGCTATGTTTACCTGACGATCATTATATTAAACTGAGCTGCACGGTAAAATGTATCAAAAATTATTTCAATTTTTACCGTGCAGTTCGGTATTCCATGAGTCGCCT
>JAPYZL010070497.1:0-13301 GCA_030522825.1 Platygaster orseoliae | reverse complement strand
CAATTGTGCTCTTATTATACATGCCATAACTGCGACTCAGATCTCGATGATGACGATGAAAATTAATGTCATTGCATTCTAAGTTTAAGGCATTTTTTCAATATGTTTCCTTTTTATTTCTCTTGTGCTTTTTTTGAGCTATCAATAAAGTTACAATAACAAAAATGTCGAATTTCCATTTGTTTTCCTTCGCAGAGCCTTTATTATGTATTTACAGCGATTTATGTTGATATTTATCCGATTTTTTGTCGGTTTTTAAGAGTGGCCGTCATTACCCCACCATTTTTCTAAAAGACGAAAACCAAATTTTTTTAAAGATTCTAACCTTTTTTAGTTTGAATCAAAATCAATCAAATTTTTCAAATCTGCCGATATACTTTGTTAGCATTTGAGTTACACTTGTGATCTTAACTTTGGTTTGATCAAAAATGTCAATTTTTGGATGTGTTTTGATGCTGAATGAAAACTATGCCATCATTACCCCACTTTCCCCTAGTAACAAAAAATTTTTTTTTGTTCTTGTTGATTCATAATATATTTTGATTTATGAACTATCGAAAACAGATTATTTTTGTGTTTTTAGTATTTTCCTTAATTTCTAGTAATTTAACGTATTTTTTTCAGATTTCAAGAATTATTAAAAATGTAATGAATATATAATAAATATTATAAATTATAATGAATCTTTAAAACTTTAATATTATTAATGTTATAAAACAATAAATTTAAACCAAATCCATATCCCGAGATACATAAAAATCGCCCCCCCCCCTTCGTATCCGTGCCAAAACTTCTTAATTAATTTCCAATTAATTCCAAATAATCCAATATTCAGAAAAATATCATCCCAATAAATCCATATCAATCGATAAATCATCATCCACAAAGTCAATTAACAAGTATCCAAATCCCAATATAATTCAAACCCAATTAATTCCAATTAAATCACTATTCAGAAAATATCATTCTCCCGGAACGGAAGCCTTGGACCAATAACGAGGGGGGGGGGGAGAATTAAATCCATCGACAAAAAAAAGACGTTCCAAACGGTAAAAATTTCCACCGTTTCAATAATAAATAAAAAATTATAATGTATCCCTTCAATTTTACTATTAATATTAAGGTTATAAAACAATAAATAATAATTTATATAAATTCATCCCGTGATTACAATATGCAATAGTACATTGTAATCTTGGAAATAATTAATGTCATAGTAAAACGACCGTTCAAAAATTTATCCTCATTTTTCAAAGACAATTTTTTTAAAGTTTGCTGTTTGAAGTGTGCAAAAATAAGAGTGGGGGCAGAGCAAAATAAAAGACGAAAAAGCTCTAAAATAAAAAAAGCTTCAAAAAGTTTATGAGCACATTCTCTTGTGCAACAGGCAAATTTTTCCTAGGTACAAAAAATTTTAATTTTGTCAATACTCAAACCTTCTGCGAAGAAAGTTAGTCACTTAATTTCCATTAGTAGATGAGCTATGGGAGTTCTGGACCACTCTGAAGTTTTCCACGTCGGTAATGTAGTGTACTGTCGGTAAAAAAAGTGGTCCAGAACTCCCATAGCTGATCTACTTCCATTAATGAAGGAAATAAAAAATGCGGTAAAAATTCAAGCTTTTCATCGAGCATGCACAAGATTTATTCATGAATTTGTCCTTTACCCTGAAAATATCGCCGACACGCCGCATGGTACC
Source organism: Platygaster orseoliae (assembly GCA_030522825.1). Classification (NCBI taxonomy): domain Eukaryota; kingdom Metazoa; phylum Arthropoda; class Insecta; order Hymenoptera; family Platygastridae; genus Platygaster; species Platygaster orseoliae. The sequence goes on along the minus strand of JAPYZL010070497.1, from coordinate 11,602 downwards.
GTAAAAAATATTTGCTGCTCGAAGAAATAAAGAAATTCACAAAAATCCTCAACACAGCGAAATATTTTCCATCGTTTAGGTTGTAAAAAAAAGATATAAAAAATTTTCTTCGATATTCCTCGAAAAAAAAATGCTAGGAATATGGAAGAGATGGAAATTAATAAATTATTTAACCTAGTAAGTAATAAAAAAAAATTGTTATCGTAGCTATATTAAGGACAATGGCACTTCCGATTAGTAGTTTTGTTTGGGGGGAAGATGAAAACACGCGTGGACAAAAGCTCAAACTTCTAACCTGTTGCGAGTACTGCCCATCGAGTCGTACGTATTGAGAGTACCTTGGTGTTGCGGTCTAACTGGAAAGGCCGATCCATTTCCAAGACTAAAACATTCGTGCCAACCTCGCGTTTAAATGATATCGAAATATTTTTCTACTTTTCACTACGTCTATTTCGAATAAAAATGGGGAATCCTAGAACGCGATATTTGTCGATAGAATTGGGTACGGTAATTATATTTTGCCGAAAAAATATTAAAAAACCAAATTCTACCAATTTTAGGAAATGTTGTTTACATATAACATGTTTGTGAATAACATATTTACAATAGTATAAGCAAGAAATAAAAAAAAAACATGTAAAATGCAAAACTACGAAATTTTTTTTGATTCATGTAAAAAAAATTAAAACAAGGAAAAAAACTTATAAATTGTAGTTATTGAAAATTGTCGTAATTTTGAACAATTTACGTAATTTGTAGAAATTTTCTAAGACTCCAAATTTTAATTGAAATCATGCAAAAAAAAAAGAATTTTCCCGAAGCAAAAGACTTTCCAAAAATACAAAAAAAAAATTATATTTCAAGCCTCTTCCCCAACAAGAATAGTTATTTATGTGTCTAGTAGAAAACAAGCAGAATATAAACTCAAAGTCAATATTTATAAAACAAAAAACGATTAACAAAACATAGAAAATCAAGTTCCTAAAGAAGAATTTTTTGCGTTTCTCGTAAGAAAGAAACCAAAAATTTATTCAGTGTCAAAGCTTAAGAGCAACATTAATTCGAATGAATTGATTTTGAACATTTTACTTACAAACGTGATTACTGTTTATGTCACAACAATGTACACCACACATAAACAAAGTGTTGAAAATGAGAGTGATCTTGAAAGCTGCATTTTTATTCTTGGTTTTGTAGGACACCACAATGTCCAAACCGTAATGTCCAAATTTTTTTATATTTTGGTCTAACTTCAATCTCAAAATAATTTTTATTATGTTTAAAATTTCAAAATTATGAAAAAATTAAACAAAAGATAATTTTCTAAATACTTGACAATATTATAAGTAGAAAATTTCAATTTTGTATAATGTTATCATAATCATATTTTTCAAAAAATGTATGGTTTTTTTTCATTTTTTAAAAAAATTTCAAAAATCTAGAAGTATTGTAAAATTACGAAAAATGATTATAAGTTACATAAAATTTAAAGTATTTGTTTCGATTATTATTATTAATATATAAAGAAAATGAAAAAGGATTAGGAGAATTTTCCAGATTGTTGTTATTTCTATAAAACTCGAATATTTTGTTGAATTTCAGATAATGTTGATAAACTTTGTACATCGTGATAAATTTTTAAATTTCGAAAAATTACAGAAACCGTGTAATAATATACTACATTTTTAAGTATTAAAAATGTTTTATCATACGAATAGTCTGAAATTTTTCAAATTTGAAAAATAATTTTTGCTTAAACTTCTTACATAAACTTATGTTTATGTTTATGTAAACTCAAAAAATTAAAGAATCCAAAAAAGATCGGAAATCCTCAAGAATCTTGTATTCCGAAAAGTTCAAAAATCTAGTGAAAGTCCAAGATTCAGGAAAGTTATGAAAATTTTTGAGCATTCAAAAAACTCAAAAATTTGGAGTCGCAAAAAATAAAAACCTTGGAAAATTAGGTGATTCGAAAAATTTACGAATTCTTTTAAAGAAATTTTAGAAATATTTAAAACTACTAAAAAACGCTTTAAAATCTTAAAAATTATTAAGAAATAATGAAAATACGAGAATTTATAATAAAGTACAAAATTCTTCAAATATAATTGATACAGTTTTCAATTCGTGATTATTAATTATAGAATTGTCTTATCAATTGAAAATTATGTTGAAAAAAATTCATTGTTCAAAAATATGTTATTCAACGTTATTATTAATAATCCAAAACTAACAACAATTCTAGTTTCAGATAATTTCTTTTTTAAACAAGACTATAGTAATAATTGTTGGCTAGGATAACATAGAAAATAAAAATAAGAAAAATTGTTTCAATGCAGTGATGAAAAAGAAAAACTAAAATTTACGTAAATGCTAGAGAAAAACAAATTCTGGAAATCTGTAGATAGAGCCATAAAAATATCAAAAAATATGTTGAGTTATAAAAACTCTGAAGAAATAGTAAAATTTGTAGAATTCTATGAAAGAAGTGTTTTTTGAAAAATCTGAACAAATACCTACGATATAAAATTTGAAATTCTAGAACATCAAACTGTAAAAAGCGTATATAGAAATTTATAAAAATATTATATATATCTATAAAAATACTAGAAAATGCTTCAAAATCTTGAAAATCATTTTTAAGAAATACAAGAAATCAAAAAATCACTGAAAACCGTAAAAAATTTGGATTCTAGACCATTGAATTTTAGAAATTATATAGCAACCTACAAAAATACTGAAAATCTATAAAAATACAAAAAAATCCTTTCAAGTTTCATAAATACTGAAAAAATGCTAGGAATACTTCAAGTCGTGTGAAACTTAAAAACTACACATTTTTTTAAACGAAAATTAATGAAACTTTGAATAAGTTAGTAAGAACATAAATTTTTACATTAACATGAAATTCTTACATAAATGTAAAAAAATTTTTTGTAGAGTTTTGCATTTTACATGTTTTCTTTTATTTCTTGCTTATACTATTGTAAATGTTATTCACAAACATATCTCAAACATGTTATATGTAAACAGTATTTCCCAAAATTAGTAGAATATGGATTTATAATATTTTTTGAACATCATAGAATTTATTGATCATAACGTACTATTGGACATTATAATTTGGACATTACCGTACCCAATCTCTTAGTTTATCCTTAAAACTCAATTCAAACGAAACCAAAAACGAACTACTTCACTTTCATCAATAAAAAAACCTTATAGATCTTTCATCAGTTATAAAATTAAAAAATCCAAACGCCCAAGAATGCTCCTAAGTGCAACCAACGACAAACAACAACTTGATCCAATGAACTGCTCAGAAACAGTTCACGAAACTAAGAAAAATATGCAATCAGTGCTAAAATTCCAGCTTCTACGAGCAGCGTCCATTCACATCAAATGTTTATTTGTGTACCACACGTATAAAAACCTTGTACACCTGACAATACCCATGTCCAATATAAACAAGACTCAATTATTACCCATTTTTCGGTATTGTGCAGCTGGCTCGAGGTCGATACGAAAATTCGACAACCGTAATTATTCGATAAAAAAAACGAATGAAAGTAAAAAATAAACTCACCTCGTAGCAACTGGGAAAAACCAAAGTTTCACGTCGTCACCAAAAATTTCTTGAAAGTTATTGTATTTTCCTAAGCTAAAACCGTCCTTGTCTTTTTTACCTGACCGGAACATTGGGGGTCTAAAAGCCTCTGAAAAGAAGTTAAATATTTGTGAATTTTTAGGTAAAACTAATTTAAAAATTTATAAATAGTTTTCTGATAAGGAAAGTTGAAATTATTTAAGATTTTTTATTCGAAAACAAAATAACTGAATTTTTGAAATAAAGGGATTTCTTCATTTTATTGATTTTGGATTTAAATCTTAATGACAAGACAAATAATGATAAAAAATTATACAAATAACAAAAAAGGAAAAATTAACTAAAAATAATAAAAATAACAAAAAATACTAAAATAACAAAAAGTAATGAAAATAACAAAAAATAATAAAAATAACAAAATAAAAATAAGAATAACAAAACAAAATGGAAACAACAAAAATTAAGAAAAATAAAGGGTCGGCGGTCAAAACCGGCTAAGTGAAATTTCAATAAGGCAGCTTTTTAACGTGTTATACATAAGAAACCCGCCTTATAAAAATGGCACTTAGCCGGTTTTGACCGCCGACCCTTCAAATAACAAAAAATAAAAACAACAAAAAATACTAAAAAATAACAAAAACTAATAAAAATATCAAAAAATAATAAAAATAACAGAAAATAATAAAAATAAAAAATAAGAATAACAAAAAATAACGAAAAGAACTAAAAATAACAAAAACCTATAAAAATACCGAAAAATAATAAAAATGATTAAAATTGGTAAAAAGAAGGAATAACAAAAAAAACATCAAAATGACAAGAAGTATTAAAAATAACGAAAAATACCAAAAATAATTAAATGACAAAAAGTACTAAAAATAACAAAAACCAATAAAAATAACAAAAAACAATAAAAATAAAAAAAAATGAAAATAACACAAAAAAATTAAAAACAACGAAAAATCATAAAAATAACAAAAAATGATAAAAACAATAATGATAAAATGATACAATAATGATAAAATGATAAAATATAAAATAAAAATAACAAAAAATAATAAAATAAACAAAAAATAATAAAAACAACAAAAAATAATAAAAATAACAAAAAGTACCAAAAATAACAAAAACCAATTAAAATGACAAAAAATAATGAAAGCAACAAAAAATACTAAAAATAACAAAAAATTATAAAAATAAAAATAATAAGAATGACAAAAAATAATAAAAATAACAAAAAGTACTAAAAATAACAGAAAACAATAAAAATAACACAAGAAAATCAAAATAAAATGACAAAAACCAATAAAAATAACTAAAAGTAATAAAAATAACAAAACCATTAAAAATAACAAAAAATAATGAAAATAACGAAAAATAATAAAAATAACAAAAACCAATAAAACTAACAAAAAATAAGAATAAAAAAAAATTAAAATAAAGAAAAATAATGAAAATAACGAAAAATATCAAAATTATAAAATATAATAAGAATAAAAAAAAATAGTAAAAATAACAAAAAATAATAAAAATAACTAAAAATAATAAAAATGACAAAAAATAATAAGAATAACAAAACATAATAAAAACAACAAAAAAAATTAAAAAAATAATAACAACAACAACAAATACTAAGAATAACAAAAACTAATAAAAATCTTGAAAAATAATAAAAAAAAAAAAAAAAAAAAAAAAAAAAAAAAAAAAAAAAAAAAAAAAAAAAAAAAAAAATAATCAGAATAACGAAAAATAATAAAAATAAAAAAAACTAATAAAAAAAAAATTAATAAAAATAACAAAAATACCAAAAAATAATATAAATAACAAAAAAAATAAATAAAAATAACAAAATATAATAAAATCAACAAAAAATAATAAAAATCCACAAATTAATAAAAATGACAAAAAATAATGAAAATCATAAATACACTCACCCAATGTCGACCTGTTGTGTAAAATAAGGTAGAGGTGGTAGATAAAAAGAGAATTTAAACTGATAGCGAATATAACGGCGATGAAGAATAAAAAAAGTAGGTGAAACTTTCCCGATACCTCGAGCTGGCCCTGCAACGTCAACAATAATCAATAAGTGAAAAAAAAATAGGAGCAATGTCGTTAGGTACCTTGTAGAACATGATGAAGTATTGCAATGAAGTGGCAATAACGAACATACAGTACAAAAGGGAATAAGCCAGGAATAGCACGAAGAACTTGTAATTGTGGAAGGCAACGCAGTTATTGACCCAAGGACAGTGATGGTCCATTTTTAAGACGCAGGTACTGCACACACTGCAGTGATGAGCACGGTCCGGTTTCACCACCATGCAACGTTCGCAAAAGCGTATAGCTGAAAAATATTTTGACTTTTGAAAACATTCTTGACAAGTTTAAGTACGAGCAATGATTTTCTAATAATAAATTTTAGAATCTTTAAAAATCACTGAAAAAATTTTAAAACGAACTAGTATTTTTTTTTATTTATTTAATTTTTTTTTGTTTTTGTTTTTATTTATTTAATTTTAAAATTCATATATTCTCCAAAATAAATCAATGCAATTCAAAATAATTTATTATAAAAACTTGTACGAAATTTCTTGATATTTGAAAGTTAACACTGAAATTCAAGGATTTTTGAAAATTAAGAATCTTTTGTCATACTTATAAGCAGTAAAATATAAAAACAGTTTAAAAACCAAAAAAAAAAAAAAAAAATAGAATTTGAAGGTACTCAAATAATTTTTTTACCTCCTCTCAAAGTTCGGTTGACAACTGGAAGATTTTGAGAGAACCTTTCCAGAACTTCCATTCGAGCTTCTTCGGTTTCTGCTTGCATCAGTTTGTCCATTTCAACAGGAGGAATTTTGAACTGTAAAATTAATTTTGATTTAATGGAGGAACTTCGAGAAAGTATTTCGTTGAATGAGAAAATTCGTGAGTTGGCAATTAAATTTTTATAAATACTTTATAACTTTATAATACAATATATAATATAATAAAAATATATATTTTATATATTATATAATAAATATAATTTTAAATGATAATAATTTAATAAATAAATATTTAATTTATGAAGAATATTTATAATTAATTAATGAATAATAAAATTATAAATGATAAATATATAATAAAATAATTACAACATTTATAAATAATTATAAAATATTTATTATATAAATAAATTAAATAATAAAAAAATATACATATTAATATAATAATATATCAATATATAGGTATAATATAATAAAATGTATAAAATAAATAATAATATAAAGAAAAAATAAAAATACTTTATAATTTTATATGCAAAGGATTTTATTGAAAATTGGATTGAGAAATAAATTATTTCAGTGTTGTATGCAGTAATTTTATTTTTTGAGATTTTGGAGGTTTTTTGAAATTCAGGAATAAGTGTAAAAATCTGTTAAAACAGAAAACAAAAGCTGTTTTTAAAAATACAGAACAATATTTATACTTTGTGTCGAATATTAGTATTTGAACATTCAATTTAACACATTTTTTATTCAGCGAAAAAAAAAACATTCTCGAGTAGTTGTGAATTAATTACGTTTTAAACCTTGAAATGATTCAATTATAAACTTTTCCATATGAGCATTTGATTTTTTTTAAATTTTATTCCAGATTTTTCAAATATTCAAAAGTTGTTGACAGTTTTTCAAAGTAATAAAAAATGTAATAAATAATATGTAGCGAAAATAAATGTTTAAACATCTCTAAAAAATTTAGTTGAAGAACTGTTTTCAACAATTCAAAATTTAATCTTTTTACTCCTAAACTTTCTTATTTGAAGGTCTATTTTTTCAAGCCTCTAATGTGATTATTTGAAAGTTCAAGACTTCACTGTTTCTATTTGTGAAAATGTCATAATACTTGTAAAAAAAAACCAAAATATATTTCAGAATAGTTATAAAGTGCTAAGGTTTTAAACTTTACAATGCTTTAATTTGAAACTGTTGAATGTAATTAAGATAAATTCGACATCTATAGTATGACGGAAAAAAAATTATGCAGCAATAGAAAAGTGAAAGATGTGAATATTAATAAGAGACACAAAAATCGACATTTTTCATTAGAAAAAAAAGTACAGAGAAATAAAATCCAAAATTTACCTGATCGGGTACTGGCATTAAGTCGGCTGCCACGGTTTTCCAATAGGACCACACGAATAGGAAAAATAGTACATGGAAGAACGGCAAATAGAAAGCTACAAAAAATATTATTTACATTCATTTATTTTTTTTTTAATTTTGTTTTAACAATTCCTAAACAATCCACTACATTTAGTTTGTTACAAAAATTTAAAATTGTACAATCATTTTAAGGGAACCAATAATTGAAATATTTATTTGGTGATTGAATTTGAAATTGTAATGGATTATATTAATTAAATTTTATTGTTATAAACAAATAAATAACTGGTAATGATAGATATTGCACAATAAATTAGTAATCTATTTATAAATAATAATAAAATAATGAAGACAGTATTATAAAAAATGAAGAATGAATAACTAATAACAATAAATATTTAAGATTTTCAGGACCAGTACGTATAGATAGTTACAATAATAAAAGTTTGTTACAAAAACTATGAAAATTCGACAAATATATTTACTATTTTTTTATAACTGAAAATATGAAATAAATATATATCATAATAAATGTACATAAATATATGTAAATTCATTTAATTTTAAAAAACCAAAAATTAATATACATACCTCTTTGAACATTACTCTCGATTGTATCTGAAATAAAAAAAACTGTATTGACGTTTTCAATACAAATTAAATATTGCAATTTAATGCAAGTTTTATAAAAAAACTTTTGTATTTTAATCCTTGGACATTGTTGTAATTTTTAACAATTTACAAAATTTGTCGTAGTTCTTTGAAAATCCAAATTTTAACTGAATTTTTGCAATAATAGAACATCTTTGTGCGCAGATCAATTTTTAATTTCCAAAAACTCGATAATGATATGAAAATGAAATACCAAAAAATACCACAGAAAAATAAATTAATTATTAATTCTAGTTTAACCGAACGATCAAAATTTTTAACAAATACCTAACATTTCACAATGGTCTTAATTATTTATAAAATTTCAAAAATTTTAGACTATATCCTTATGATGAAAAAATTTTCGATATTTGAAAATGTAGGATATTAGACGGTTTTTGTAATTTTTCAAAATATCAAAATTGTTCTCGATGTATGAAGATAATAAACATTATCGGAAATTGAACAAGTTATTGAAATGTTATTTAAAATTGTTCGAATTTAAATGATTTTATTATTTAAATTATTTTATTAGTATTATTTATTATTTGATTATTATTATTATTTTAAATTGACTTCAGTTATTCAAATTTTATTTAAATTATTTGAACAATAATAATCAAAAAAATTCATTAAAATTTCTCCAACTAGTGAAAAATTTTCGTAATTTTTCAATACTTTTAAGTCTATTAAACTTTTTCATTATAAAAAAAAACATATACTTTCCCAAAAAATATGATAATGCTCAAAATATACAAAATTTATATTGTCATAAATCATCGACTATTTGGAAAATTTCCAGTTTTTTAATTTTTTCTAAATTTTAAAATTTTAAACATCATAAAAACTATTTTAAGATTGAAGTTAGACTAAAATAATAGGAAAATTGAAACATTCAATTAATTATTGTAATTTAATGTAAATTTTATAAAAACTCACAAAATGTAGTTCTTGAAAATTGACGCTATTTTTAATAATTTACGAATTTTGTCGAAATATTCTGAAACTCCAAATTTTAATTGAATTTTAACAAAAATAGAACATCTTTTTGCGAGGATCTATTTTTAATTAAAAAAAAACTCGATAATCTTATTAAAATGAAATACTTTTGAATACCATGCAAAAGTCAATTAATTATTAAATTCTACCAAACGGTTAAAATCTTAACAAATAATGTTTCTCGAAGTTATATTTTATCTTAGATTATTTTTAAAATTTCAAAAATTTGAGACCGTATCCATCTAATAAAACATTTTTTGATTTTTAATATGTATTACATGGTTCCTGTAATTTTTCAGAATTCAAATAATTTTTCACGATTTACAAAGTTTATCAACATTATTTAAAATTCAACTAATTTGAATTTTATAGAATTCACAACAATCTGGAGAATTATCCTCATGCTTTTTCATTTTCTTCATATTTTAACAATAATTCACTGAAAAAAATTTATTAAAATTATCATTAATAATAATAATCATTATTCTCTTATTAATATAAATTCTTTTATAAATATAATATTATTTTATTAATATAATTTAATTTAAATAATTATATTAGAAAATAATATTTTATTATTATTTCATTATTAATAGAAATAGTTATTATTAAATATAAAATAATGTAAAATATATAAATATATTGAATAATTAATATAATTTTATTATTATAATATTCTGTTATTATTATTATTCTCTTAATAATATAAATATATTCATAATTATTATTATTATTATTATTCACATTTATTATTCTCTAACTCATGAAAATTTTCTGTGATTTTTCAATACTTTCAATTTGTTTTAAATTTTTTCATTAAATTAAAAAAAAACATACAATTTGCCAAAAAATATGATTATGATCACAATATATAACATTTAAATTGTCACAAAATCATCGACTATTTGGAAAATTTTCAGTTTTGATCTTTGTTCAAAATTTCAAAATTTCAAACATCATAAAAACTACTCAAAGATTCAAGTTGGACTAAAATAATTAGAAAATTTGCACATAAAAATCTTTTGTAATTACGGTTTGGACATTGCGTTGTCCTACCTTAAAAAAATGAAAACAAAAACAGTGACAGGAGCTGTCAAAAATCTGTTGTAAAACTCACGAAAACACAATTGCACGACGTAGGCGTAATAGGACCAAACAACGGTGCACAAAATAAAAATTACTGGGACCCATTTGATGGCCTTGAAGCACCACCAACACGAGCCGCTCTGATTGCCCATGGCGAAGATGAACCAGGTTCAGAAATTGCAATATTCACTCATATTTTGGAAGGCACGTCCCGTTATGCGGCATCAGTTGCGCACGGCCATTAAAATTGATTACGATTCGCCAATTCGCGCAGATTCACGGCAACGCGAGCATTTTTTTTTGCCCCTCAAGGACGTTATTTTTTTATTTTCATATGTATTGTGTTGTGTGACGACTTCGTCTTCTTCGATTGACTTCGATATTCTCAGATGTTCTTCGACTTCGACTTCTTCCGAACGTTCCCGAACTTTGCCGAACACTTTCCCGTCGACTTGTGACGTCACATACGTTGTCATCGCAACGGTATTTATTGTACCTTCATTGTACCTTGACATAACATCAAAATTACAAAACAATTGCTTTATTAATACTTTTTCTAATAATATTTTAGCAATCCCATTAGTACATTATATTTGTACAAAAAAATAGTCGCGCATTTGAATACTGCAGTGGAAAAAATCGAGAACAATGAAAACGGTTTTTTCGCGATTGTTTCTCCCTAGATTTTCGCGACAGGAGTTGTTTGGGAGGTTGTAAAACTTAAGTCTTGCAATATAAATATAAAAATAAATCAAGAACAAAATAAAATTACAAAAAATATGTATAAAAAATAATTTATTTCATAAAATAAAAATAAAAATTAATAATAATCGATTTCGTCGATGGAAATTAATTGTTAACTCGTTTCTTTTTTTTCGATTCTTGAAAATGCAGAGGCGCCGGAACCAAATTTTTTTTTTGGGGGGGGGGGGCAAAAAATTCGTTTATATATACATATAAATATATATATGCAGGGTGTCCCAGAATCGACGCGCAATATTTTAATCAATTTTTTTCGAATTTTTCTGAGACGAAAAGTCCTCTTCCACTTTTCTCAAAACTCAAAATTGGCCGAGATATTCGAGTTTGAATTTTAACCAATAAACGC
>JAPYZL010070496.1:0-26439 GCA_030522825.1 Platygaster orseoliae | reverse complement strand
TTCATCACTTTCTCTCAATTTTTCCAAGAACATTTTTTCCATATTTTTTTAAGTATTAGGTCAATCGAAACAATTTTATGATTTTTAATTTTGAAATCTAGAATCTCACATTTTTAATTTTCGGGTTTTATATAGCAAAATTCAATCCTTGTGATTTTTGAGTTTTAGATTTTTTTTCTAATCTTTTTGATAATTTTTGTAATTCTTTAATTTTTGAGCAATAAACGTGCATTATGAATGTCTATTCAGCTTTTTAAATGTTTTAAATTCGATACTGTAGGAATTAAAGTTGAAAATTTTTTTTACATTTATATAGATTTTTATAGAAATTATAACTTTTCAGATTTTAGGTATTTCAAAGATTTCTAGAATTTTCGTATTGCACGTTATTTATAACCTTTTTTTTATTTACTGGTATTTTCAACAATTCGCAGTGTTTCTGTGGATCACTATACAGAATCCTATTTCATGCTATATTATAAACCATAATTGATAGTTTTGTTATTAAAAATTTTTTTTTTGAATTTCAATTCCAACGTAAGTAATATTCATTTAGTTTCTAATTCATTTCAATAGTAAAATGAATTTTAATTGCCGGTATGAAATTCAACATACATTTAAATTTCCCGCGTGCGCCAAGTGAACGCGCAGTTAAATCTTTCCGACAATCGTCAGCTGATTTCGATTTCACTCCCTCGAGTAGACAAGTTTCACTTCAATAAAATATAAAATGAAAATATAAAAACGTAATATATGTGATGTACAATCAAATATAATATTTTAGATACAATAACGTAAAGTATGTACCTAATATAAATATAACAAATAATTTGAATATAATATAAATTTATCATGAATATAATACGGATATTGTATTATATTGAATTTTAAATTCTTGATATAAATATAAAATATAAAAATTGCATTAATATTGTTTTAAAAAATTTATCTACATTTTTATAAAACACGATATACAAATTTTGGAAAAGTGAATGACGTAAAAGAAAATGTTCTAGAAAAATACATCAATATTAGAAAAACAAAGTTTTAGAAAAATACCTCTTTATAAAAACAGAATATTTCAAAATGTTTCCTTAGAATACTTTTTATAAAAACTGTCCCAAATTAATTGCAATAATTCCAGTGATGTTTGTTAAAAACATGTTCATCACAGTTTTTTCAATTTTCCATAAGTAAATAAATTTCTGAAGGGACTCTTTCTTCAAACAAGTGTGTATTTTCGCAAGTTTCACACATTGAAGTGGCAAAAATTATGTGAAAGAAAAATACCAACGATTAACATTTGAATAATATTGATAATAATTGTCATAAATATTATTTTGATGATAGTTATAACAATAATAATCTCTCTTGGTTTTAATTATTCGGATTTGACTAATTCAAGGTAAAAGTTAAACTAATTTGCCTATCAAAAAAGACATTACTCACAAATAGTCAAATTCCACTTTTCAAATTACGTTAAATTTTTACCAAGAAGTTTAATTTTGCTTGATTTATTTGTTGAAATTTCTATGGAAATGTTGACAAAAGTAAAAATTGACTAACGAAACAGTGAAAAAATTGACTTTAATCTGAGTCAAGATGCACTAGTCAAAACAGTTAAATCTGACAAGAAAAGATATTTTGTAATAATAAATTTTTGACTACATCTAACATAAAAAATGAAAAGAAATTTTGTTACTTATAAATCACGTAGAATCTTAATTATTCATATTAAAATAATAATTTGGCTGTAAAATCTAACGTAATTAAGGCACGACTTCAAATTCAAATTTTGTATTAAGTGTATTCCATGTTCAAAATAATTTTCAAGCTTGCAGTCTTAAATCAAAAGGATGTGTCTTAATTCAAGACTTGCCTGCTTAAAATCGATTTATTATTAACATAAATTGAGATTCAATTTTCAAAGTGATCGTTTTTCGGAATCCTATAATAAGAAGCAATAACAAAGGACGACATAAACTGTTTGTTTGCAAAAAATTCACGAAATGTAAAAACGATGTTATCGCGCCTTACAGGTGAAAAAAAAGCGATTGCCGAGAACTGAACGTTTTATCGGAGCCCGCGAATGCAAATAGACACTCTTGATAAATTTCCCAATCGTCATTGCGCGGCGTTGCTGCTTATCACTGAAATCATTGTTGAAGCGCGCACAATAAAATGTTAATGTCCAAGAAATCCAGTCTCGTAATTCTGTAGCTGGTGCTGTGGCAATCGTTGGAAAATTTTCTGGCGTTCGCGGTAATTATTGGTTAATTATGTTCGGCAATCATTTTTAAATTTCTTTTTATAAGGAGAGACATTCGAGTTGAATGTAAACAATTTGTGGTTTTCAAGGCAAGATATTTAGATTTTGGTATTATTTTAGTGTAGGGAAATTTAGTTTTTGATTGTATAAATAAGATAGTTCGTGATAATCAAGTAACATGGAATTCGTTAAATACAAATTCAGAACGTGATTGCACAAAATACACTACACCCCCCCCCCCCCACGCGAAACGTCGACTATCAATCATCGAATTATCATTTATCCGCAAAAGCCGCGTTGTTCTAGTGAGAAAGTGGGACAAAGTCAAGAACACGATAACTCTGAACGCGAGATTCTCGATATCAAAATAAAAGATCAATCACGAAAAACGGATTTCATTGGCTCAACCCGTGTTTCGCAGATTTTCGGGAAGTCTAATCTCAGTGATTCGGTAGAGAATTACGACCTCTAAGCACGTAGTATACGAATAAATTTACTTCCCTGGAATTTCCGGTATATATTTTCAACATTTTTCTCGAATGATTCCAAGTATCAAAAATTGTCATGTTTTTTTATAGATGTTTTTTCTTATTTTATAGTGTTATCCTAACGTTCTGTTTCCTACTTGTGAGACTTGCTATAAAACACGTTAGAAATATGCAATAATAAGAGAAGTTGAGTGAAATTGAGAAGAGTAAAAATTATTCTCAATTATTATGACAATTACCTCAAATTATAAAAAATTTCCGACAGTTATATGAATTCTACCTGAATTTTTGTAAGTTGATCTCTGCGCTGTTTTTTATTATTTCTACAGTAATAATTACATTATATTAATTATACTTTTTTATATAATATAATTATATTGTATAGTAATTTATAGATACAAATATGAATGTATAAAATGTACAAATATTTTTTATTACTATTATAATAATTTGAACTATTTTTAAAAAGGTTCATAGCAGTCTTGATATTTTCGAGTTTTAACAGCTTTCAACAATCAGAAAATTAATAACAGTTTCTACAATATTTCGAAATATTTTAATTTTTTTTTCTGCTCATATTAGCCTTGATGTTTTTGAACATTCTAAGGTGTTTTTTACTTCGTCTATTTCGATTTTTTGCTACTATTGAGAATTTTGACCATCTGGGAATGTTTTAAACAGTCGGGACAGTTTAAACAACAATTTTCACAATTCATACTTTTTTTCCAGTTCTCATCATTTTTGGTATTTTTAACAGTTTTTACAGTTTGAAAGTTTGTGACAATTTTTAAATCAGTTAAGAGTCCTTTAGTTTGAAAATTTTTGAATATTGAAGTGAAACTTGTCTACTCGAGGGAGTGAAAAAGATTTAACTGCGCGTTCACTTGGCGCGCGCGGGAAATTTAAATGTATGTTGAATTTCATACCCGCAAATAAAATTCATTTTACTGTTGAAATGAATATTGGTTACGTTGGAATTGAAATTCAAAAAAAAAAATTTTCTATAACAAAACCGTCGATTATGGTTCAAAATATAGCATGGAGAAGAATTTTGTATAGTGATGCAAAGAAACACTGCGAATTGTTGAAAATACCAGTAAATAAAAAAAAGTTTATAAATAACGTGCAATACGAAAATTCTAGAAATCTTTGAAATACCTAAAATCTAAAAGTTTTAATTTCTATAAAAATCTATTAATGTATAAAAAAAATTTTCAACTTTAATTCCTACAGTATCGAATTTAAAACATTTAAAAAGCTGAATAGACATTCATGATGCACGTTTATTGTTCAAAAATTAAAGAATTACAAAAATTATCAAAAAGAATAGAAAAAAAATCTAAAACTCAAAAATCACAAAAATCGAATTTTGCTACATATAACCCGAAAATTAAAAATGTGAGATTTTGGATTTCAAAATTAAAAATCATAAAATTGTTTCAATCGACCTAATACTTAAAAATATATGAAAAAAATTTTCATTGCAAATTGAAAGTTATGAAAATAGTCACTTTTCTAATAAAATAGTATGAAATTCTAGGATTCTGTGTAGTGATCCATAAAAACTTTGAAAATTGTTGAAAATACCAGTAAATAAATAAAAGTTTTTAAATAACATGCAATACGGAAATTCTTGAAATCTTTGAAATACCTTAAATATGTGAAGTTAGAATTTTTTAAAAAATCTATGAAAATATAAAATATTTTCCAATTTTGATTTCTACAATATCGAATTTGAAAAAGCTAAAAAAATGCATAATGCTCGTTTATAGCTCAAATATCAAAGAATTACTAAAAATACGAAAAATATTCGAAAAAAAAAAATCTAAATCTCAAAAATCACAAAAAACGAATTTCGCTACATGTAATTCGTTAATTAAAAATGTATAATTCTGGTCTGTGAAATTATAAATCATAAAATTTCATAGAAAATAACTATATTTTTCTAAAACAAATTTTTTCTTAACAAATTGTTGAAAATACTAGTTCTAAAAAAATATTTCACAAATAACATGCAATACGAAATTTCTAGAAATCATTGGAATACCTATAATCTGTAAGGTTATAATTTAAAAAAAAATCCATAAAAATAAAAAATATTTTTCAACTTTGATTCCTACAGTATGGAATTTTAAAAAGCTAAAAAAAGAATTCATAATGCTCGTTTATTGCTGAAAAAGTAAAGAATCATAAAAAATACCAAAAAGATGAAAATAAGAAAATCTGAATCTCGATGAAATTCACAAAAACCGAATCTTGTTACATATAACACAAACATTAAAAATATGTGATTCTCGACTTCAAAATTAAAAATCACAAAATTGTTTCGTTTGATTAAATACTAAAAAAATACAAAAACGTAATGTTAATTGAAAATTGAAATGAAGTGATGAATATAGTAAGTTTTTTTAATAATATCTTTAAACAGTTTTCATTCAGAAAGTTTTGGCGTTTTTGTGTTTACATCATTGAACACCGTTTTTCAAAATGCTGTATCTCATTCAATTTTGCGATAATGGACAAAAGAAAAAACACGTGTCGATTTATTTTTGGTTATTCGTCGGGCGGTTGAAAAGTAATTTTTTTGTTTTTTTTTTGAAAAATCTACGCAGACGCGTCTGCGGCTATTATTGTCGCAAAAGACACAAAGGTAACGCCGGCGGCGTGCCAAAAAACTTGCTGGCTTTTCGAGGACATCGCAAAAATTTCAGTCTGCCATGTGCGCAAAGAGTATGTGTCATTTCTTGAAATATTCGACGAAAGTCGAAAATGATCGTTGCAATTGATAATGGATGAAAATGATTTTTCGTGGTTCAGTTTAGCAATGAAAATTGTTTTGGTTACAACGTGTTATATAAGAAAAACTGCACTTTCGAACGTCAATGTAAAATGAAGGAAGAGGGATCAGAAAAAAAGTCGAACGCTGGACTCATTTTTCGAAAGTGGGTGAGCGCATTTGACGGATTGTGCAGTGATCGGGCCATGTTTGCAGAACCTGTTTGAAAAAAGATAAAAAATTTTCACAACAGTTCCGGCCTGGAAAATGCTTACCTGACTTTTCTCGAGTTTTCACCGTTTGAGGGACTATTTTCCAAATTCAAATTGTTTTTCATTTTCTTTTTCACATAAAACAATATTGTTGTACATTTATTCTATAAGGGAACACAAGAAATCGAGAACTTTTAACTTTTCTCTCATTGAGGGGAAACTCGATTTTCTAAATCTATGAATGAACACCGTCAACAATGGGAAGAAAACATTGTAGG
The DNA here is from genome assembly GCA_030522825.1 of Platygaster orseoliae. Lineage (NCBI taxonomy): Eukaryota > Metazoa > Arthropoda > Insecta > Hymenoptera > Platygastridae > Platygaster > Platygaster orseoliae. The sequence goes on along the minus strand of JAPYZL010070496.1, from coordinate 20,416 downwards.
ACAGTAAATCAATGAATTTTTTACTTTTCGAGGAATGACTGATACACAACTCGAAAGTTGGAAAGTTCACTTTCCAACTTTATAAGCTAACGAGATATCGGTCTGCGAGGATATCTTTGATTTCCATTGAATCTCAGTCGTTTATCCCACAGCTATTCTTTTCCTGGCACAAACTCATTTTTTAGAATCGTACACTTTTTAACCTTTCGTCAAATTTTAGAGGCTAGAATAATTTTGCAATACATTCTACGTTGATTGGAAAATAAATTGACATTTATTCGAATGACTTTTACAATGTAAAAAAAAAAATCAACGTAAATTGCAAATGCTTGTAAACATTTTCTTGTAAGAACGAAAGGTAAACAAATGATTTGTCGTCAATGGAATGTTGATAAGAAAAGTACGAGGACTTCCCGTACAGAGCGTACAGATAATGTCACGAGAGAAAGTAAAACCGGCGTGTTCATCAAACTCGAATGGCAATTATTTCTTTTTTTTCTCTTTTGAATCCTTCATTGTCTTTGTGCCAATCGATTACAAAAAAAATAGTGGAAACTTCAAAGGACCGCCAAATATTCCGAAACGCTTTTTTACCGGTTAATCACTTTCTCTCATTAAACGCATAATAATTACGCAAGACGCATGTAACTGTACCAGTTTTTAAGGCGGTCGCTCGTTTCATCGATCGTTCGATCGGGCTTTTTCTAGATTTTATTGCGAGCTTCAAACATTTTTATGTCACAGATGAGCAATATATTATTTGGGTGTTTCACGATAAATAATTACAAAAATATGAAAAGAATAACTCAAAACTAATTTGTGAAGTAGAAGGGAAAATATTTTTTAAATTAATTCATAATTATTATTATTTAACAAGTACTATTTGCAGTTTCTCGTTACTTTTAATGTTGATTATAGGCAGAAATAAAATAAACATAAAATTAAAAAAATATATATTACAATGTTTTTTATAATTTAACATGTCTAGAACATTTATAAATATTTTCATTCCTGTTTCAAACGAAGCAAGTTAAATATTTAACGTACATAAAAAAAACATCGTTTACGCTAGAAAAGTTAACGACACTCAAGAATTCAGGGCAAATCACATAAATAAGAATAATTTTTTACGCCATATAATTGCGGTTGTTGTGAGTTATTATTAATTAACGCCCACTCGTATTGTGTGCATTTTTTTTGTATTCACGACGTTGGCACATCGTCATACCTCGGTAATCGTGCACCGCAAAATCCCCCGCAGCGGTAAAGCTTATCTCTCAGTAAAACCGAAATTCTTACATGAACAACATTCTTCGTTTATCGAACAATAAAAGCCGATTGAGGATTATTTCATTTAGTTAATTGATAGTATAAGTAGTATAATTTTCATGCAATGAATGACTTTTTTTGGGGTCATGTTCGTTAGTTAAATCTTGTTTTTTGTTGAAGGAAGTTTGAAAGAGTCGAAAAAAATTACAAAATGAATTTGTAGTAGCGGTCTTTGGACTTTGTTTGCAAGAAACTTGGAATTTACATATATGAATAATGCAGGCATTGCTTTATCATATATGATTGGAAAATGTAAGTAAGCTTGTTGTTAGGAAACATTCCTCGAAAAATCTCTACCTTCAGATATTTCGTAGATGCGTTTCATCACTTTTGCACGGAAAAAATAAATTAGTAGAGAAAAGAGTAGCAATTGAATTTGTAACGAAATGTTTATTTAATTTACACAGCTTTTTAACAAGTTTTTTGTCTGTTTTTATCGGTTGTGAACATGTAATGTGTAAGATGAAAATTTTGATGCTGCCCTTTTTTTAAAAATATTTAATTTTGTCTGTTTTCATGCACCAGCAACGCCATTTGTTTCTTTTTTTCCGTTTGTCTTCTAGTTTGCAATGCCCATAACGTGGTGGTTTGCAGGCTTGACAACGTTCGTGGCATTCGTCAAATGATTGCACGCCACTTTCTTCCTTGCAGAAGAATTTCGTTCGAATACCATCTGCGTAATGACAAACAAAAAATACTCATATCATTTCATGGATTCCCGTCCATTTGCCCGAATGCTGTTTCCCGACAAACATGTTTCCCCACAATTTTTTTCCCGACAGACTATGTTGACGACACAAAAATCCTATGATTGAATTAAGTCATATTTTTCCCGACAGCACTTTTCCCGACAGACTGTTTCCAAAAATAAAAAAAGTTTACTTTTTTTAATCAAGTACACATGCTTTTACAATAAATTTTTGTAGCCGAAAAATTCTTATGAAAAATGATAAATGATCGTTTAAAAAGAGCAAGGAAAAGTTTATCCAAAAAAAGAAAATATATAGAAACGGTCACATAAAGTAATTCTCAAAAAAATGAAATCAAAAAATCAAACCGTGACGTTTCGAAATAAAATTGGCCCGGAATAATAAACAATCGTTGCCTGGGAACTTTTAAAAAATAACATAAATTTCAAAAACAAACAAAATCGATGCAGAATTAAATACATTTTTTTTCTCTTTTATTATTATTTCTCAAACAAAAAAACATGAATAATTAATATATTTTTGATTATGGTACATTTTTTTTTTTTAATATTTTCTAACGTTTTTTTTTTTCTAACATTCATTAGTTCGAAAACTTTGTTGCCGTAAAAAAATGTTAAATTAGAAAAAATTTTCATAAGAAAAAAAAGTTATAAGTTATAATTAATTATAACATATGAAATTATAAATTAAAACATTTTCAATTAAAAGAAAAGTTCATTAAGAAAAAAAATTATAACTTTCGAAAACTTTTTAGAAAAACTGACTCAGTACCGGTATCTTCATATAAAAGAATAGAAAAGCAGTGTCGGGAAAAATGTTTTCGGATAAATTGTTTGTCGGGAGAAGTGCTGTCGGGAAAATTGTTGTCGGAAAAAGTGTTTATCAAGAAAAAGGTCGTCGGGAAAATTGTCTGTTGGGAGAAGTGCTGTCGGGAAAATTGTTGCCGGGAAAAGTGTTTGTCGAGAAAAAGGTCGTCGGAAAAATTGTCTGTCGGGAAACTGCTTTCGGGAAAGTGACCGGGTACCCATTTCATGTTCATTTTCATGGTACATATGTCGACAACAATTTTATTTTTTGAAATAAAAAGCCTAAGTCACACTTTTTTTTATAGAAAAATGTTTTTAGTTTCATTTTTTAATCGCTCAAGTAAAAATTAAATATCTTCTAATGACTCGCACATTTTGCAGTAAAGTGTCAATCCAGCATTTTATATATAATTAAAAAACTCACAATTTTGGAAGTAGCTCATTTAAAACATCGGAATCACAAATATTTTTAAGTCTAACATTTTTATTTTTCATTTGTTCCTTTCCTGATTTATTTCAACTCTTTTACTTTCTAGTTAGTTAGATGAAAAAATAAAAATCGAAAATTTATGAATTCAAAACACTGGATTATAACAATATGAAAAAATTTCAAAGAATGCAGTCAATTCGGTTTTTCGATACAAAATATTTACCATTTTCAAAGTCATTCATTCAAACTATATAGAAATCAAAAAGTTTTATTCTTCAATCGTTATATCCAATAACATCACCATTTTCAATTGTTTCATTTTATGCTTTTCTTTTTTACTTTACTTGAGCAGTAAATTCAATCAAAAGAATCGTCATCGGAAAATGGGGAAATTTTTCAAATTTTTACACATTTTGGGATCGGGTTTTCAAATCCAGAACTCATATATTTTAAAAATCTCTTGATTGCAATATAAAGAGTATTTTAATTGCAAAGAATTGAATGTTTAAAAATCTTCATCGAGAAACTATGCAATCTGAATTTTTCATTTATAAGTAACATTTTTACACGAACGTGTATTCCTTTAATTAATTACCTGAATCCGAATTTGTAAAATAAAGTTATTCACACCCAAAATTTTTCCATCGCTGACAAATTGCAGGTTTGTATGATTTCTTTATTTTCACAATTATTTTCCAATTTTCACTTTATAAAAATAGCTTTTGTCGACTTACCTTTGATTGGTTTTCGCCTTATTGCTGCAAACGTTGTGGACAAAATCAGGCAAAAAATAATGATGTATTTCATTTTGTTATTATTTTTTTTGCGTATTACGAATGAGTCTGTATAGTTACGAATTTGGACTACGATTCTGGACTTTCCAGGCAGTTCTAAAATTTGGTTGAATTTGGAAATGTGTAGAATTTACTGTCTGTAGTTATCACACGATTGACTGATTGCGACTACGTTCCTTCCTGAACTAAACGTAAACTTTCTGTTACTTGTCTGTTTTTCAAAGACAAAGAAATGATTTATCAACAACCCCACTTTCTGGTAGAGGATCCAAATGTGAAGTTAATTTGGAGAATTTTTCTGAGGTGTGAACGTTTTTAAAATGATAAAAATTACGATGAACCGAGGATCAAAGCTTATTACCAGATCGATCAAATTTTTATTGATAAATTTAATAAATACGAAATTTTTGTTAGGTAGTATAAGAAGATTTAAAAAATCGTGTAATGTTCCATCAAAATTCTCCGAAAGTTTGTCTTTTAATTTAAAAGTTATGTAACCGATTAATAAAAAAATCTTAACATCATTGGATTATATAATGAAATCCCAGATGCACGTTGAAATAAAAATTTCAAATACATTTTTCAGCCCCGCAAAATGCAAATAATTCAAGATTGAGTAATCACAGTTTTGCAAAATTTGAATAAAAAAATGCGCCGCAATTTTTCGCGTGATAAACATTGCAATTCGTTATGTCGGTTCGTGAGAAAAATTACGTGCAGCTTTATTCGACGCGAGAATAAATTCCATTATGCCGTAAGCATAATTTTCCGTTTAGGAAGGAAAAATTGTTTTAGGTCATTTTACCGCTAGGTATTATAAATAAATACTCGATGTGCAACAATAATCAATATTGTTTAAACAAATTCATCAGGTATACAAAATTTTTAATGAATACTTTTTTTATATACGTTTTACTGTGATGTGATTTTTTGTGGAAAATTAATGTTCATAAAGTTTACAACGCTGACAAATCACACGACATTTTTTTTCAGAAATTTACCAAAAACACTGTGCGACCAAAAAAAAATTTTTTTTATGATTTTCTTCAAACTTTGTAAATTGATTGCTTATGACCCTATAAGCAATTCTGCAAAATATTTTCTCGAAATTAGCTCAAGTTTCTGATAAATAATTTATTTGAAATTTGAAAAATTCAACGCCGTAATTCTCACAATTATGATTCGATTTTCACAGGATAAAAGAGTAAATGTATGTGATTGAGGTCAAAAATTCGATTTCCGTTATTAGAACTCTGAAAAAGTGCATAATTTACAAAGTTGAAAATTCATTGAAAAATAATTATACGAATGGGTAATGGTCGCTGCTGGGGTCTATTCTAATGCCGGAGACCTTTTTCCGGTAGCTTGCTTTTGGGTCTTCACGGTAAATTAAAATTGAAAAGTTTGAAACGCGAGAGCTAGAATCCCAGCCGAAACCATTAGTCATTTGTATAATTATTTTTTTCTGAATTTTCAACTTTATAAATTATGCACTTTTTCAGAGTTCTAATAAGGAAATCGAATTTTTGACCTCACATACATTTACTCTTTTATCCTGTGAACATCGGATCATATTTGTGAGAATTACAGCGTTGAATGTTTCAAATTTTAAATAAATTATTTATCGAAAACTTGAGCTAGCTTCGAGAAAATATTTTGCAAAATTGTTTATAGGGTCTTAAGCAATCAATTTACCAAGTTTGAAGAAAATCATAAAAAAAAATTTGTTTTTGTCGCACAGTGAAATAATATAAAACCTTGACGAAACAAATTCGACGAAGCTCTTAACAAGGAAATTTTTAAAAATTTAAGAATACAAAAATTCTGAGAATTTTGATTAAAATTCCGAAAATTTTGATTAAAGTTCTGAAATTTGAAATTCTAAGGTTAAAAATGCTGATTAACATTCTGAAATTTGAATTCTGAATTCAGAAGTTTTCATTCAAATTCTAAAATTTGAATTCTAAATTAAAAAACTCTTATTCAAATTCTGAAGTTTTAATTCTAGATTCAAAAACTCTTATTCGAATTCTGAAATTTGAAGTCTAATTTCAAAAATTCTGAATTAAATTCTGAAATTTGAATTCTAGATTCAAAAATTCTGATTCAAATTCTTCATTCGAAAATTCACTGAAAAAAATTCAAGAATTCATTGAAAGAAAGAACAAATTGAAAGAAATTCACTGTGAAACTTCACTGAATTCTCTAAATTCTGATTCATATTCTTAAATTTAAATTATTCATTTAAGAAGTCAATGAATTCAGTGAGAAAAATTCAAGAATTCAAAAATTCTCAGAATTCTGATTCAAATTCTACGATTTGAATTCTAAATTTAGAAATTCTATTTCAAATTCTAAAGTTTGAATTCTGAGTTCAAGAGTTTTGATTCAAATTCTAAAATTTGAATTCTAAATTAAAAAACTCTTATTCAAATTCTGAAATTTTAATTCTAGATTCAAAAACTCTTATTCGAATTCTGAAATTTGAAGTCTAATTTCAAAAATTCTGAATTAAATTCTGAAATTTGATTTCTAGATTCAAAAATTCTGATTCAAATTCTTAACTCGAAAATTCACTGAAAAAAATTCAAGAATTCATTGAAAGAAAGAACAAGTTGAAAGAATTCACTGTGAAACGTCACTGAATTCTGAAAATTCTTATTCATATTCTTAAATTTGAATTATGAATTCAAGAATTTACTGATTTCATCGAGAAAAATTCAAGAATTTAAAAATTCTGAGAATTCTGATTTGAATTCTGAAATTAATTCAGAAATTCTGATTCAAATTCTAAAGTTTGAATTCTAAATTCAAAAATTCAGATTCAAATTTTCAATCGAAAATTCAAATTTCAAAAAAAAAAATTTTCGTGTGATTTTTCAACGTTGTAAACTTTGTCAACATGGAAAATAAGGTAAATTTGTTTTTTTTTTATATCGTGATTTTAAAAAAAATCAAAAAATTCTTGACTTCAAAAATTTTAAATAGTGTCAGTTTCTTTTTTCTTCATATTAATTTTTTTTAATAGTAATATGTATAAACATAATTATGTAGCATCATTCTACGAGATAGAATTATAAAGTCCAGTAGATTTTGAATAAATTTTTTTCGTAATCGTCTTGGAAATATACAAAAATCAAATAATTTTCATTTAAAAAATTTTGACATTACTTCAATTTTTTATTTTTTATTTCCGTTTTCGATTAGTATTGTACGTAGGCAATTTCCAAAAGCCTTTGAGATTTAATCATTCATTATCGTTCATTAAATATGTTATTCTATCAATTTTTCAAATTTTCGATTTCTCTATCGTTTTTTAATCTCCATTCTGTAATAAATCATAAAATGCGATTCGCGATACAATGATAATGTGAGCGACGTGATCCTGAAAAATTCGGATCTGTAATATCTCAGTGACGATGGTAATCATCGACTATTTACCTCATCATTGGCGTCATTCTACGGTCCGTAGGCAAGTCAGTCGGACAGAGATAACCTCCTCTTATCAAAATCATTCGCGATAAGATCGAGTCATTGATCCGCGAAAGAATTAAAATGATAAATTTCAGCTCGCAGGGTAGTCGTTCCCAGTTCAGGTCGGACGCCCGTCGCGCGCGTCCGCAATTTTAAAGCGCCATTTTGAATCTTAACCCTTTTACCCAAGGTGAAAATCACCTACGAACTCAGTGAAATTTTCACAGATTCTCGGATTTCGAACATGAACATTTTTATCCATTCATCACTCAAAATTCAACCCGTTTGGAAATGATAAACAAGTGTCAAGTTTTTTCAAAAGTGGATTACTCGAAAGTGCGCGTTTTCGGAAACAAATTTCGGAATTTGTTTTTTAGTTTGTTGGTTGTCGAGTAAAATAATTAGAATATCGGAAATTCGTTCGAACTGTCATTGAAGTAACTAGACATTACCGGTCTCATTATCTTGACTTATCGTGAATTTTTTTCCTTTCGTATCTTGAGCGCGAGATAGCGAAAAACCGTGGATCGGTGTGAATATTTTTTATGAGTGAAAAAACATTTTTTCTTGTATTACTATTATTTGGATTTTTATCAGCATTTTCACGGTGTCGAACATTGATGAATGTCGATGATTGTCGTTTTCTGCTGATTTTTCGATGTGTTGCAATGAAAATATGTGAAAAGTAGTCAAGCTATTCGAGTTCTGGCTTAATATTGAGTGGGAGTTAGTCACGTGGTACTCAGAAAATTGTTTTCAACCAAACCAAAGTAAGCCAAAATTCTCAAAGTTTACGAACTCATAGGAATTATTCTAAGTAATTGAGAAAAAATTTTTTTCTTCCATTATAATTATTAAAATTTTCATCAGCATTTTTCCAGTGTCGAACATTGACAAACGTCAATGAAAATATGTGAAAAGTAGACAAGCTATTCGAGTTCTGGCTCAATATTGAGTGGGAGTTAGTCACGTGGTACTCCAGAACTCCCATAGCTTACATAATTATGTAAATTACAATAAATTAATAATTTTTCCGATTTCGTCATGTAATTCAAAGAAAAAAAGAACTACGTAAAATACTTATGATTCATGATATCACCATGTCAAATATTCGTAATAATGTCGTATTTAGAAACGAAAAATATGTGGCGTGGACCGTGAAAAGGGACCTAAGGACCAAACTCGTTAGGGCCTACTTTCTAATGCTCTTGAGTCAGATAATGTGCCAAAACGAGTTTGGTTCTTAGGTCCCTTTTCACGGTCCACGCCACATATCTATCTCCATTATCTTGAAGTTATCGAAATAGTATTCTCGTAATTTTTGACGATCGACGTCGTGTTTCGTAACATCGCAATTTAATCTTCTCTCGATCTTCCAGAATTCGGAAATCGCGATATTTCAATGCCAGTTGAAAGAAAATTCTTGTCTCGTTCGGAAAATTCGTACACCAAAGTCGCCCGTGAGAGAATGATCGGCATACTGCGAAAAAGAACGTGAAAAAAAAAAAATCATGGAGGATCGCGCGAGTGAAGGCATTTGGAAAAAATCTTTCGAACGAGTGAAACGAAACGTTTTTGGAAAAGAAAGACTGAAATCTCAGGCTAATTTTTACGCTCACAAAGGTGAAATTTTTTCCTGGAAAATATGGGAAAATTTGAGAAAGTGGAAATTCAGGATTATAAAAATAATACACAAGAATGTAATTTGTTAAAAATACTCCAAAAAGTAGACTTGAAACCCTGAAACAGTATTTCAGCAAAAATTTCCCAAAAACTGTGAAGACATTCAAAAAATCATGAAAAGTTTCGCTTAAAAGTATCTGTCTCATAATGTCGTTGAAAATATCGCATTGTTATAAAAATAACTGGTTTTAATAAAATTTTCCATCGTTATCAAACCCAATTTATTGAATTGCTACTGATCATTGCGAACATACTTGAAACTACTTACGCAAGAAAACTTCGCACGCGACATATTTCAAGTTCAATTACGTGTTTCGTTCAGAAACAATATAAACCATTAACAAATTGTCTCTAGAATGTTTATTCTACTCCATAAGATACTAAGTGACATATTTTTAAATTTATGTCAATTATCAAATTTTAAAATTTTAATCACGTGATTATTCAGTAGTATAATGTATTTTTTACAATACTAATAAATGAAAAATACTATCATAAAATTATAAACTTGTGACATAAAAAATTTACTGTTTTATACAAAATTCTTTATTTGCATTTATTACGATTGATTTATAACTGAATCAGTGATAAATTTTATGACCTGTATTTACCGTCACAATCTACATTTATATTACCTAGATTTTTAAAAATTACAAGCAAATGTGCATGTATTTGAAAAATAAAAAATTTTGTTTAACGATCAATCACTAAACTTTTTATTTCGCAAAGGTTTTATCACTGAAACAAACATACAGAAAAATATGTAGATGTTTTTTGTAACCGAGTTTGCGTTGTAATCGACATCTCGAGAAAATATTTGTACAAAGCTTACAAAAAAGACTACTTCATTTTGCAATAAACCTGTCGCAAAACTTGTACAAGTGCAAATTCCGATAGAGTGGAAAATATTTTCCGTGATCGCGTACTTGGAAAATGTTCAAGCTAGGAGATTCATGTACTGATAAAAGTCGCAAAATGTAAACAACTTCGTTTTTTTTTGTTTTTAGATTGGAGTTTTTGGTTTTGATTACGATTGGGATTAGGGTTTTTTTTATGAATATTTTTAAAGGAAATTTGAGCCTTATTGATTTGGTTTTATTGAAAATTCATTGAAAAGTCTGATTCAGTTGTTGTGACAAATTGAACATTTTTAGTTTAAAATAATGCTGATAATTTTCCCAACAGTTTTTAATGTTAAACAATTCTGAAAATTTTGAACTAGTTTGACTTTTTTTCAACGTCCAAAACGTCATACCCCGTAAATATGTCGCTATTAAAATTTTGTATTACCTCAACTACCCTTACAATTTCAGGAATTCCTTGAACTATCAAAATCAAAAATTTTCTTTAATTTGTTGAAACTTCAGAAATTTCTTTCAATTACAGAGCAATATTTTTCCTAATTATCTAGTACTTTATGAACCAAAATGTTTAGCAACTTTTATAAGTATTTTGTTTATTTGTTACAGCTTACAGTGACGATGTGAGGGACAACATTCATCTATTTCACGAGAATGATACGGGTGAGTTGCATTTTGAATTTTATTTTTATCCAAGTGTTAGAAAACATTTAAAATTTTCAAATAAATAAAATAATAAATGATTTTCCATTATAATGTTTAAAAGCTTTTCTAATGGTGTTCGTATAATTTATTGGTTCTGAGTAATCGTCTACCTTGAATTGGAATAATATAATGAACAGAGCATTCACCGCAAGTTATAAACATTTGTAAATTAGAAGGAAAGTTTTTTACTCGTTATAATAAGGATTGATACAAATATGCACGGAAAACAATGAAAAAGACATGTAAATATGCACAAAAAAGTGTAAATATGCCGAAAAATCAATTACGTTTGCTAAAAAAAAAAATTACAAAAGATAATAAACATGCATTTAAATTAGAAATAACGAAATGATATTATATGCTTGAATAAATGATCATATTTCATTCAACGTCAAATTAAACTTTCGGTTACAGCAAATTAAAATATGTTGTTTCAAATTTTCAAACAGTTTCAAATAAAAAGCAGTGCCTTTTTAGTTAAAAAATTTTATGTTTTGTGTTTCAAACTATTCAAATTCTGTGAAAAAACTGTTTTTTGAAAAATCTAACAAATACGTACGCGGTCCATAAAACTTGGAATTCTAGACCATCGAATTCTAAAAAAAAAAAAAAATATCTTTTAAAATACTAGAAATTGAAAATCGTAAATTTCAATGCCATAGCATCGAATTTGAGAAATCTGTATAGTGAATAATAGAAAAACTTTGATTTTGAAAAAATACTACAAAATTGTATGAATAGCACAAAATACAGAAACTTCTAAAATTCGCAAAGTACATAAAAAGTACATTTATTTTGGAATTTGGTAATTTTTAATCTTTGACGACCTGGTTTTAAGCAACAACATTTTTTCATTTTACGAATTTTGGAGTTCCAAATTTATATAAATTTCGTAGTGTATAACATTTTCATATACGTGTTCAATATAATAGAACTCAATTTTTGTGATTTTTACGTCATTGTGGTTAAAATTTTGTCTTTTTCTAAATTATGACGATGAAAATACAAACAAAATCAAGAAAACCAATCAATGAAAGCAAAATTAATATAAATATAAACAATAACCAAATAACGCATTGACTAAGTAATATTGTTTCTTAAAAAGGAAGTAATCAATGAAAATAAGAATAAAAAATAATGAAAATTGGAAAAAAAGATCAAAAATGTCCTTGCTGAAATCTAGAGGACGTAAAAAAAGGTTTCTGTTAGTTCTCAAATTTTTATTGAATTCATAATACTTGAATTCACTGACTCACAAATAACAGCAATCTTGGTTTCAGAAGAATATTATGAATGTTTAGCTAAAATAATAAAGGAAAATTAATTTGAGAAATTGTTTTAACTCGAGGATCATTTTTAAAAAACTACAATTTACGAAAATGTTGAAAATCTTAGGTACTTTGAACTCTGGAGCTTCGAATTCTAGAAATAATATCAGAAATTCTTATCAATTCGAAAAAGTATTTCAAATCATGAATATACTCAAAAAATATTAAAACTATTAAAATTCTGTGAAAAAATCTATAAAAATACTAGAAATTAAAAATCGTAAATTTCAATACCATATCATCGAATTTGAGAAATCTGTACAGTGAATAATAGAAAAACGAGAAATCTATAAAATTCACAAAGTACATAAAAAGTACATTTGTTTTGGAATTTGATAATTTTTAATCTTTGACGGTATGATTTCAGCAATGAAATTTTTTAATTTCCGGAATTTTGGAGTTCCAAAGTTATATAAATTTAGTAGTGTAGTTATATAAATTTAGTAGTGTACATTTTTATATAATTTTTTTTTATACACGACGTTTTCATATACGACGTCAAATTCAACTTGTCGGTTACAGCAAATTATAATAAGTTGTTTCAAATTTTCATACATTTTCAAATAAAAAGCAGTGTCTTTTTGGTTAAAAAATTTTATTTATTGTGTTTTAACTTTTTCAACGAAATCTAGAAAATGTTAAAAAAGGCATGTAAATATTTCTATCAACTCTGCTTATAATATTTGAAAAATCAGTCTTTTTTTACTATTTCGTTGCATCCTATTTCTACTTAATCTTCTATTATTTATATATTTCCAAAAAAAGTCTGAAAAACATCAACGAATCCCTTAATACAAAAAAAAGTACCGAAATTGATTTCCCCCTCCCTCGAAAATTCTCCCCGAAATTATTATTCACGCCTTGGCGAAAATGAGAGCGCCAAAGTTTTTTAAACTTTCGCGGTCTTTTTTTCGAGGGTCGGTAAGGCAGGTTTTGCGTTACCGCTGAAAGATATAAAAATCATGGTCGAATGAATCTCGATGATACCTGTCGTTGCGAGGAACAAGTGTGATACAAAGCAACCACCTGTTATCATTCGAGGAAGATATTGATTGCGCGTACGTGCACGTCGCTCACCTGCCATGTGCAAATAAGGAGTTATATGTTTTGCGATGTTTACCGCGCAGGTGGCGCTGGCGTCGCGACAACGTTTGACCCGTTTCACGGGTTTCTTCACCCGTTTGACCTTAATAGTGCCAATTTGATGAAAACATACATTTTAACCGTTTTTTTGTTTCGAGCCAGTTTCAACAGTCTTAAAAATTGTCTGTAATTTGTATTTTTTAAATAATATTAGAATTTTTTTTTTTTATTTTTGAACATTTTGGCAGTCATTATTAATTTTAATTTTATCATTATGTGTGTTGAAAATTTTTTTTACAGTAAGGGGCCTTGGCAGAAAAAATTTTTCAGAGGCTTTATAGAAAAAATCTGTCTAGATATCACTTTCTGAGAAATCTATAAAATATTAAAAAATTTTAAAACACTGATTATTTTTAGAGTATCGAATTTCAGAAAGTTTAATAAAAATTTATATCAGAAAACCCTTCAAGTTGTGAATATAATTAAGAAATGTTTAAAAATACTAAAAGTATTAGAGAAAGACAACATTTTAACTATAGTGACATAAAATTACTAAAATTGAGTTCAATAATGTTGAAAACGTATATGAAAATGTTTGGCCCTACATAACTAAATTTATATAACTTTGGAACTCGAAAATTCGTAAAATTAAAAAATGTTATTGCTGAAACTAGGTCGTCAAAGATAAAAATTATCAAATTACAAAAGAAATATTCGTTTTATGTATTTTGTGATTTTCATAAATTTTTGTATTTTATGCTATTCATACAATTTTGTAGTATTTTTAAAGATTTCTAAAATTCCATGCTAAAGTATTGAAATTCACCCATTCTAATTTCTGGTATTTTTATAGATTTTTTTACTATTTTTTTAGAACTCGATGGTCTAGAATTCCAAGTTTTATGGACCGTACGTATTTGTTAGATTTTTCAGAAAACAGTTTTTTCACAGAATTTTAATAGTTTCAATATTTTTTGAGTATATTCATGATTTGAAATACTTTTTCGAATTGTTATGAATTTCTGTTCTAATTTCTAGAATTCCAAGCTTCAGAGTTTGAAGTTTCTCAGATTTTCAACATTTTCGTACATAGTTTTTTTAAAAAAATCCTTGTGTTGAAACAATTTCCCCAATTTATTTGTCCTTTATATTTATAATACTTATGAAATCAGGATTGATGATATTTTTGAGTTAGTGATTTCAAGTATTCTGAATTCCACTCAAATTTGAGAACTAACAGAAAAAAAGGACATTTTCGATCTTTTTCTTCAATTTTCATTATTTTTATTGTTATTCATTACTTTATTTTTAAATATTTATATTTCTTTAATCAACGCATTTTTTCGTTATTGTTTGTATTTTCATCGTCATAATAAAAACAGCTTTGACTATTCCGACATTTTTTACTATTTTTAACATACTCTAACATTTTTTCAGCAAAAATATCAGCTTCGATACATCAGCTCTTCAATAAAATAATGTAAGAAATAACAATGTGTTCAGGTAATTTCGCGTCGACTCTAATCACTCACATACGACATGATATGGGACGACCCACATAAATCGCGCATTGATTTATGATTTACGTAAAAACGCATTGTTCTGGAGTATCAATAATAATAATAATAATAATAATCGAGCGTCCGAGTTCAATTACCGATTAACCCTTTACGCAGCGCAGCAATCAAAATGAGTTTAAGTATCGGAGAACAGCTGCTTTCTGAATCGTGCCTTGGAAGTTCGAAGCCAATTTTTTCTTCCTTTCATCGATGACAATTTAGAATTTGAAACATTCATTACTAGCAAAATCGAGTTGGAAATTCTCTTGCAAGTGAATTTATAGTTTACAACTCCAAAAATCAATAATTCCAAATTTTATTGCAAATTCTAAACGTGGATTTTGACATAATATACTGCAAAATAAGAGTTAAAAAAAAGCCAGAGATTGAATAATCAAAAGTAAAACGGCTGTTGATTCAATCAATGAAAAATAGAAATTTCAAAATCAGACGCCATTTTGATATTTTGTGAACTTTTCACTCGTGGACACAAATTTATGTTTTTTATTGATATTAACTGAATTTTTTCTTCAAACAAAATATTAAAATTATATATTTTGTATTCAAACATTTTTTTGTTTATTTTTTAATTATTTAAGCGAAATTTTACAATTTTCGAACTTTCCAATGGCAAAAAATTCCACTTTTTCTATTTAATGACGTGAAAAATTTTGAAAATTCTTGATCAAAAATATCGTGATTAAACATTTTTTTGAATTCAAAAATTTTTTAATCAGTTGTATTTCTACCTCTAATTTTTTTTTGTTTGCTTATTTTTTAACTTTAGAGTATATTGAACGCCGAAATTTGTATTTATTGCAAAATATTTACAACGTTAAAAATTTCTGTTTTTTAATAATTTAATTCAAAACGGTAAGTATTTTCTGTTTATCTCTTTCTTGTCTTTAGTTTTGTACTTATTTTGAAAAAAAAAGCATAAATAATTCATGAGATTTCAAATTCGAAATAATTGATTTTCAATGACTCGTAAGAAGTATTTTTTAATTTAAAATTGTAAGTCACGATTCCATTATTCAAACATTCATTTTTTTCGTAGCTCAATTTTCCAGTTATTCAAATAAAATTTAAATTATCGCAACTATTCACACCTTTTTCAATCAAGTTTTACATACAGAAATTGTAAAATCTGAAATAAATCTCTTTCTATTGTTCTCTAATCTTCTCTATTGTTCTGTCTTTCGTTGATTGAATTTAAAACAATAAATAATTTATAGTTTTTTTTTACTTATTTGCCTTTCTCTTTGAATTATTTTGTGAAAAAAATGAAAAATTTTCAAAATAAAAAATTTTCAATATTTGTTTGATAATTAACTATTGATTCATGAGTTGGATTTTTCGATTTGAAATTCCAAGTCGAGATTTCATTATTCAAACATTCATTTTTTTCGTAGCTCAATTTTCCAGTTATTCAAATGAAATTTAAATTATTGGAACTATTCACACATTTTTCAATCAAGTTTTACATACAGACATTGTAAAATCTGAAATGAATTTTTTCTCTAGTTTTCTGTTTTTCATTGATTGAATTTAAAACCATAAAGTATTTTTGAGCTTTTTTTATTTGTATTAATTTTTTTATTTAAAATTCCAAATCACGATTTCATCATTCAAAAATTCATTTTTCTAGTTATTCGAATAAAATTCGAATTATTGAAACTATCCACAGATTCTGCAACGAAGTTTTCCCTACAAAAATTGTAGAATATGAAATTCTTTTGTTCTGGAGTTTTTTTATTTTTCATTGATTAAACTTAAAACCACAGCTATTTTCAGTTCTTTTTTTTTGCTTTTATTTGGTGAAAATAAATGAAAAATATTAGATCTATGATTTGACATATTCGACCGATTAAATTAGCTAATGATTCGTAAAGTAAATTTTTTTGTTTAAAATTCCTAATCACGATTTCATGTTTCAAATATTAATTTCCGATTTTTATCTATTCATTTTAAATTTAAAATATCGTAACGCAATTATCATTTCTATTCGCAACACCGCGTGTTCTTTCTCCTGGTTTTTCTGACCCCGAGACGCCGTTCCGTCTGGCCGCGGGATTGGATGAAAAAATCGAATCGTAAAAATACCCAGACATTATTTTGCCTCCCAGCTTGTAGCATCCGTTGGAAATTCCCACGGGGAAAATCTGGAGAACGAACTTGGACCCCAGAAAATTCACGGTCACCGGGTCGCGATTTTTCCGGCGTCGCGGATAATGACGCAATCTCGTTTTGCGATATGGAAATGAAAAAAAAAACTGGACCTCCAGCAAAGCTTCGAGAAGAAATCCAACGAGCGTTATCGGCACGATGATTGATTTTTTTTTCTTGCGGCTTTGAAATCGAACGATGTTTTGTTAGGGGAATAATTTCTCTAAGAAATTCATTTTTTTTTTCAGAAACGTTTGTTCGGAAAAGGGAAAATTGGCTTGGTGTCGATTGTGCACAAGTTTATGGTGCACATTCATTTTTGTTCAATGTTTTTTAGTGCACAATAAAATGTGCACAATAAATGTGTGCGCAATAAAATGTGCACCGTAAACTTGTGCACAATAAATGTGTGTCTAATAAATTGTTCACAATAAATGTGTGCACGATAAAATGTGCATAAGAAATGTGTGCATAAGAAATGTGTGCACAATAAAATGGGTGCACAAGAAATGTGTGCACAAGAAATGTGTGCACAATAAAATGTGCACAATAAATGTGTGCACAATAAAATGTGCACAATAAATGTGTGCGCAATAAAATGTGCACCGTAAACTTGTGCACAATAAATGTGTGCCTAATAAAATGTGCAAAAGAAATGTGTGCACAATAAAATTTGCACCATAAACTTGCGCACAATAAATGTGTGCACAATAAAATGTGCACTATAAATTTGTGCACAAGAAATGTGTGCACAATAAAATGTGCACAAGAAATGTGTGCACAATAAAATGTGTGCACAAGAAATGTGTGCACAATAAAATGTGCACCATAAACTTGTGCACAATAAATGTGTGTACAGCAAAAATATGCACCATAAACTTGTGCACAATCGACACCAAGCCGGAAAATTTATGGGAAACGGAAAAAATCTTGGGGAAAAGCCTTCGGGTTGACACTTGGACGGTCAATCGGGATTTTCCGAAAATTGGCAGAGGCCGATAATCGCGGGCGCGTATTTGGAGGTTATAAATACGTTGTCGGGGGCCAAAAATAATGGCATCGGCGGTCAATTCGCGGTTTCCCCTTTCGTCCCGCGTTACCTAAGCCTCTGTACACGACGAGATCCAGGCCACATTTGAAAATAGAGCGGGTTGTACCGTAAGAGATACGTTCTCTGACGCACGAGGGGCTCTATATGCGTACGGCCCGTGCTGCGTTGTTTGCCCCGAAATCTCGCTGGCGTCCTTTTCTCACTCGTCCGGGGCACGATTTGCGGATTTAGAGAGACCACCTCGAGGACGTTTCTCCAGGAGCAATGTACTCTTCATCCGGGGCACAATTTATTATTTATCTGTTATGTAGCTATAGTGGATAATCAACTGTTACTTGCACTTTTGACTGTGTATTGTTAGTTACTATCATTCAGAAACAAATGTTGAATGATTTTGTTGGATTTCAGGATGAAAAAAGGAGAATATGGTTATTTCATAGCCAACCGATCACATATAAAAATAACAACATTTATAGAAAAAAGTACGAAAAAGATTAACTTAATCTCCTCTGAAAGTGATATTTAAAATTTATTCAAAATTTATCTAAATTTATTTCAATTTATTTCAATTTATTCAAAATATAATAATAAATTTAATTCAATTTATTCTTACTTTCGAATTTATTATTATTTATTTTGAATTTATTATGAGTTATTTCAACTTTAATAATAAATTTATTAAATATCCAAAAAAAAATTTTTATTCGTGGTAGATATGCAAAACAAAATTAAATGGTATATATATTTATTGAATTTTATTGCATCTTAAAATAAGATTGACTTTTTATAGTGATAGTAATACCCAATAACAAAAATTTGAGTATAACTGGAAAAGATTTCATAAATTATTTAGAATGTAAATTTTGATGTTTCAAAGCAGTGTTTAAGTCGAAAATTCGTTGAAGAAAAATATGAAATTTAATTCCGGAATTTGAACTTCCAGTTCTATTTAATGTTTGATGAAGTACCTGAAGCTACTATAATTCATCAATAAATACTAAATATTGTTGTCTGATTTCAGGATGCAAAAAGAAATACATGGTTATTTTATAGCCAAACAGTTGCATTTGAATGTAACAATATTTATAGAAAAAAGTACGAAAAGTAATAATTTTATCTCCTCTGAAAGTGATATTGAGAATTATTGAATTGAGATTTTGAACAATAAATTTATTTGATTTTTTTTTATTCATTGATTGATTTAACGAAATTCATAGAAAAAAGTTCGTAAAGTGATTACTTTATCTCCTCTGAAAGTGATATTTAAAATTATAAAATTAAAAATTTCTTTATAATGGATACGTGCTATATATGCAAAACAAAATTAAATCGTAAGGGAGACTGGGGCAAAATGCGCAGTTTACGAAATATTCAATTTGCATTACCGTCAAAACGGTAATCACTGAACACTTGAAATTTGTTCCATATATGGCTCTAGTGTCGAGTATCGAACGTCAGTAATTGCGTCTTATTTGTTTGTTTACTTTTTTGGTTATAAAACAAAGTCTGTTCTAGCCACTGTGTTGTTAATATTTGTCTGAAAGGAAACTTCAACTTTTGCATCATTTTTTTCATCAAAATTGATAGTAGGTGAGTTTTTATAGTAATTCAGGTGCGAAAAAAACGAAAACGTCATCGGTTCGGCGAAATTTTGACTCGTTTTCGAATCACACGTTGATAAGCAGGAAATGAAGCCATGGGGCAAAAGCGCAGTTTTGCGTGGGGCAAAATGCGCAGTGCTTGTTTTGTATTGTTTCGCTGTGTTTGGTCATGTTACCCTGTTTCCTTCACTTTTTGTTATTTTCCACTTTTTTTTCGTCAAATTTTCTACACCCAGGGTCGTATCGAGGCCGGGGCAGTGTCCCGGGGCCCCCAAACATTTTATTGAAAAATGTGATGAGGGTAATGAGCAATAAAAAGTAGTGTGGCAATTTTGAACAGCAAAACTTGTAAAAAAACTCCTTCTTTCAACACCTTTTTTTTAATCAAATTTGAAAGTTTAACGATCTTTTTTTTTCAATTTTTGTGAAATAACGAACTTTTTCTGAATTTAATTATTTTTTTTTAACTTTTTTTCATCATGGTTTGCGTTCATGTTCGCAAAACAGAGCGTATTGATGGTGGAAAATTATTCTAAGCGTGCAAGGGTGTCCGCGAGAGAATGTCTGCGAATTGCGCGTCGAAACGCTTTTCTGTTGCTCGACGGACACTGGATCGCTACTTACAAAATTTTTGTTCTTAACAAATAAAAATTTTTAGAATCAACTTTTGTTCTCAACTAAAAATTTTTATTGAAATTGTTTACGAAATCATTTATTTTGTGTTTTCCACAATTTTTCAGCAATCAACCTCGTGAAAACCCTATTTTTCTGCAATTGCGCATTCTGCCCCACAGGTTGCGCATTTTACCCCAGCATGGGGCAAAATGCGCAGTAAAT
>JAPYZL010070483.1:0-14077 GCA_030522825.1 Platygaster orseoliae | reverse complement strand
ATTCAACTCGCGCGCTTGAGCACTCGCTGCCGCTCGTGCCCAAATGCTCGCTCGTAGAATCATTCCATTCCTCCCTTGTAGCATAAATATCTATTTATAAACCTACATTTTATTTATGACAAAGGAGAAAGTTTTAAAGTAATAAAATTTTTAATACTATAAAAATTATAATTGTTATTTTAAGCATAATAATAATATTTTTCCTATTTTCTTATGTACATTTATAATATATATATTTATATATTTGTTCATTTGTTTACGAATTTTCTTATACTTATTCACATATATATTATTTTTAAAATAGGATTATTCGTTATCGTATCAAGGAATTTTTTATTGGAATGTCAACCTTATACAAAACTTGAAATAAAAAATGCTGGATATAACTTTTTTTTAAAACATTTTAATCATGTTTTTTAAATAATTGATCATATTCGTTTATTAATTAATAATTCATTTGTTTACAAATTTATTTCTTTTCTCATTTTACAATTTATTCATTTATTTCCATGATAAAAATATATTTTCTTGTATTCGAGTATTTTTCTGTTGCAATTTCAACCTTACACCAAACCTGAAATAAAAAAATGCTCGAAATGCAATATTTCTATAGAAATACGTTTTTTCATCACAAGTTAACTAACAATTGCAGGAAATAGTAACCAATGTCATAATTATGATTTATTGAGATTTTGGCTTTTTTCAAACTTTGAATTAAAAATACTCAAAATGCGATGTTTTTATTCTAGACGGTTTTTTTATCATGTTTCAGAGAAAATTTTTAGTAATAAAAACCTGATCAATAGCGAAAAAAGGTTTTGAAACGTAAGATTCATTACATAAATGAAAAATAAATCCAAGTAACTGAAAAAATTATGACTATAAGTAGTTTACACAAACGTTGAAGATATAGAGTAAAATTTTTTTATAAACTCAAATTTTATTTATAATGAAGGAGAAAATTTTAAAGTAAATAAGTTTTTTATTACTTTAGAAAATATAATTATTATGCATTATAATTATATTCTTTATATTTTCTTATGTTCATTTATATATTGTTTTATTTACTTGTTTATTCATTTATTCATTCATGCATTCATTCCACGATTTATTTATGTATTTACACGTATATTAATTTATTTCTTCGTTTATTTTCACGAATTCTCTTATACTTATTCACATATTTATTATTTTCAAAACAAGATTTGTTATCGTATGAAGGAATTTTTTATTAGAATTTCAACCTTATGCAAAACTTGAAATAAAAAATGCTGGACATTAATATTTTTTTTTAAACATTTTAATTATGTTTTTCAAATAATTTCTTATATTCATTTATAATATAATAAATTCATTTGTTTAATAACTTTTTCATTCACTTATTCCATGATTTATTCATTTATTTCCATAATAAAATTATTTTTTCTTGTATTCAAGTATTTTTCTATTGCAATTTTAACCTTACACCTAACCTGAAATAAAAAAATGCTCGAAATGCAATATTTCTATATAAATACGTTTTTTCATCACAAGTTAACTAACAATTGCAGGAAATGATCACCGATCTAATAATTTTCTAACAAGTAGTGAAAACTAATCTTTAAGTATTTAAAAAGTTACTATACTTACTGTCAAACATTTTCCTTCATTATAAATAATATGTGAGTTCCTTAAATATTTTTATTTTGTATTTTCAACTTTCGTGTAAACTACCAAAAACCGTATTTGTTTAGCTACTAAGATTAATAATTTTTTACTCAGAAGTGAAAAAATATTTTTCAACGTAGAAATCATCACAGAAATAAAATGTATGTAAATAAATGAGTGAAAGGATCAATTGAAAACCCTGTCATTTATCTGAAGACAATGCTAGACAAGCGGCTAGATGAAATAGCGACATTATCGTAGAATAAATAATAATAATCAAGTAGTTATTAGTGTAATAGAGTAGTCGGTAGTAAAGTGTTGTGGGATGTGTGTGTTTGGGGCAGGTTTATCATGGCGTTCACGCAAGGCATAAAACTGGATATGGATCTGCGCACGTTGCGTGCGATACGCGTGTTGCGACCGCTCAAATTAGTTTCCGGCATTCCGAGTGAGTAGAGCTGCGCTTATTGCTAAAAGTTATAATAATTCCGGCTTAGATTTTATAGCCATAGACTTTTCTCTATGATACACGTGCACTCCTTATTTTAGTCAACGAAAATCCTCAGTAGAAATAGAAATTATTACACGAAATTTACTGAAATTTATTGCATGGGTTGCGAAAATTCAAAAGAAAAAAAAAATAACCAATAACCAATAATTTGGTTATCATGTCTAAAGTTTTGGTTATATTACCCAAAACTTTGGTGGGCTCGTATTTTACTAAATCAATGGTTGCTGTAACCAAAAATTCCTCTCCGTGCACTTTACTTATTTAAAGCAATCCATGCAGTAGAGGAAAACAGAAATTCGAAAAATTTTTTGACACGTGTATTTTTAAACACTAAGGGACCAAAATGTATTTTTTAAATTTGTGCTAATTTCTTGCAAATACAGGTCTACAGGTGGTGTTGAAGTCCATCATCAAAGCAATGGCACCACTGCTGCAGATCGGCTTGCTGGTTCTTTTCGCTATCGTAATATTCGCAATCATCGGCCTCGAGTTTTATTCGGGAACCTTGCACAAAACGTGCTACAGTATAGAAAATATCAGTGAGTGATGACAATGACACTCATTTTTTACTGAAAACAGGCGCGGGGGTGAAGGGGGTTCTGTGAAAATAAAATGAATAGAAATAATGAACTTGAAGGTTAATGAAAATATGAAAAATAACAAAAGAATGCGATGACTTTTTTAAAATGAAGTAAGAAATAAAAATCAATGGAAATAAGTGAAAATAATAAAAAATGTATTTGCTGAAATCTAAAGTACGTAACAAATGGTTCTCCATTAGTTTTACATTTAAATATAAGCTCTTGATTATAAATTTCACAAACGAAAAAATAACAGCAATCTTGGTTTGAGAGGAATTATAAATAATCATATTTAGCTGGGATAACGTAGAAAAAAAAATTTATGAAATTGTTTAAACTCAGTGATTGTTGACAAAAAGAAATTTACGAAAATGTTGAAAATCTAAGAAACTTGAACTCTGTAGCTTCAAATTCTATAAATTTAGGCAGAAATTCATCAAAATACTCAAAAGTACTACAATTTAATAACATAACAGTTTTCTGAAAAGTCTGAACAAGTACGAACCATCAAGAAAACTTGGAATTCTAGCCCATCGAATCCCAAAAAAACCTATACAAAAATCTATTGAAATTCTAGAAATCTATGAGAATACTTTAATACGCTACGAAATATTTTGAACACTTAAAAAAATACGAATATAAAAAATTTATAAGATTTTCAAAATCTACGTAAATCTGATTTTCTCTGATATTTTTAAAAATACTGGAAATTTATTGGTATTAAAATTCTAGAAATCTATAGAGCAATCTAAAAAAAACTAGAAATTCATAAAAATACTATAAACTAAAAATAATTGTAAATTTCAATACTTTCAGCATCGAATTCAAGGTGTCTGTAGAGTGAAACATATCATTTTTGAGAAATATATAAAAATAAAAAAAAATACGAGAAAATTGTAGTAAAATCTTAAAATATCAAAATTCTAATAATACCTAAAATATTTGAAAAATTTCTTTCTTTCGAATTTTATGATTTTTCATTCTCAACGATATGGGTTCGGTTATAAGATTTTTCAATTTTGAAAATTTCAGAGTTTCAAAGTTATATAAATTTTGGAGTCCAGAGTTGAGCATTTTTCATATACGTATTCATTATATTGGAACTGGACTTTTATGATTTTTAAGTACTGTAGTTAAAATTTTTTTTTTAATACTTGTAGTAATTTTTATTTTTATTCATTGTTTATACAACTTGAAGAGTTTTATGAATATTTTATATTTCTGTATAGCTTTCTGAAATTTGAAGCTTTAGGAATCAAAGTTTTCTCAAAATTTTCAATATTTCATAGATTTTTAGGAAAATAATATCGAGACAGATTTTTTCAAAAAACCTCTCTTAAACATTTTTTCTGTCTACGCCCCTGACCCAAAATATCTATACATCAACGTTAAACCATCGAATGATTAATTGATGTATTGATTTTACAAAAATCATTATTAAAATAAGTAGCGAAAAAAAAATCATAGAAAAATGAATTCATGTTAGGAAATATACCTTTTTTCATTCATTTTAAGCGGGTACTCCTATGTGACAGCGGTTTTTTCAGGCGATTTTTCGGAATTTCATCGCAAAAAAACTTTAAATATTTTTTGAACCTGTTTTTTTTAATCATTTGAATTTTAAGTACAAAATGAATGTATGTTTTCGAAAAAGGCTTGGATTGATAGTTCACACGACTTTGAAAATCCTACTAGAATAAAACAGAAATTTAATCATTTTTTCAGTCCATAGTAGTAGTTCACTAATCATCATGATATTTTTTAAACTCCCGCAAGAAACAAAAATTTTTTTTCCAAGTCCCGCCATTTTGAAAATTGATGTGATAAAAATCTCTAAAACAGTCAAACAATAATAACACTTCAATAGAATAAAAAAAAATTAATTTCCATTTTTTATTCCAGCAAAATTTCCAAAATCGCCTAAACCACCAACCCAGACTTTTTTCAGCCTTTTTTCGCAATAAAGCAACGAACACACTAATATGCAGGGTAACCAAAAAAATTTATTTAAATCAAAAATACTTTAATAAATATTTTGGCAGTTTTTGGTAAAACAAAAAAAGTTTTGCCGTTTTTAAATTTTTCAAAAATTTTTTAAGGTTTCACATTTTTAATCCCAAATATTTTGAACAATTTTTAACCATAAAAAATATTTACTTCTTATACATGTTTTAACATTTTCTTTTTCTTTAATTTGCATTTAACTCTAATTTTCATTTAATTTGCATTTAATTATTTGCAAATTAAATTTAAAATGCAAAATTTTTAATTAGAAAATTAAAATAAATAAAAAAAATAAATTCAAAATACAATTAATTTGCATTAAATTTAAATTTTATTTTTCTTTAATATAATTTATATCATTTCATTTTCTTCGATTCGCAGTTTGAAAATTACCGAGAAATTATTCGACATGTCACATGTTTACAGATTCATAATCTGTTTACATTTAAAAATAAATAATCAATTGAAACATTATGCTATGCAAATTATAAGTCAAAGAGAACTTAGCAAAACGTGGTCATTTTCTGCCACAACTTTGATTAAGAGCCGAAAATGTAAACAAATGTACAAAAAACATAAAATTTCCTTCCATTTGATCATAAATATTTCCCTGTTTTTTCATGCACAAATAAATAAATATTTTGCATTTTATCGTAAATATTTTTGGTTCCCCTTCTAATAAGAATTTTTTCCAAAATAATTTCGTAGTTTAAGACCTCATGAATCGAAAAAACTGAATTCCCCAAAAATTTCCGTCACGTAAGAGTGCCCCCTGAAGAGTATGCGGAACTCACTGTAGTGCGACAGAGACAGGTAAAACAGTAACTGCATGAGAGAAAGAGAGACACAATGAGAATCGCTTCTGCATACTCTTAATAATCGTATTCAATTGACCTCGAGGATAACACATCATGTCACATACGCGGTTCTAAATTTTAATTTCGACTGTTTTTTTTTTCGCAGACGTAGTAGTGAAAGAAGGCGACCTGCCAAGTCCGTGCTACACGGACAATCAGGAAGAAGCGCCTTTCGGGGCGAACGTATGCAATTCCAATATCTCGATCTGTGTTGATCGTTGGGAGGGACCAAACAACGGCATCACTAGTTTTGACAACATCGGTTTCGCCATGCTCACCGTCTTCCAGTGCATTACAATGGAGGGCTGGACTGCCATATTGTACTGGGTAACGCAAGAGATATGTTCATCAGTGTTAATTATTTTTCTACTCGGTCTATGTAAATGCATACATGAGTGTAAAATAATGCTACGCGCTCGAGAAAAACCAAATATTCACCAAAATGCAATCATTCAACAACCACCTCCCCACCCCTTGCCCTATCCTTTACCAAAGCCTGCATTAAAGCTGATGTTTTTGGAATTTCATTTTTTGATGTACATACTGGAATATTTTTTGGATTCTGAGAATTTTATTTTCATCCCCAGTACGAACCACATTGTGTACAGTCACCAGTGAAAGTTATTTTTGCTTTATTTTTCTTTTGTATTATATCAAACTTTGTTACGTTGTATATATGTATTATAAATTATTTATGTTTTTGTATTATATTTTCCATTATTTCCTTCCCTGCTCCACATAATTGTTTGTGTGTCATTTTCCTCTGAATGTATTGTCTCGATGTTTTTTTCGTATCGTATGCTTTCGATGGGCTTGCTTCTTTTTTCAACAGGTTCTCGTGATTGTGTACATAAATGGGATTTCGGTTTTGGCTATTTTTGAGGGTTTTTTGGAATGACGTGGAAAGTAAAAGAGAAAAAGCAGCGTGATTGAGACGTGCAATCGGAGACACGTTCGATACTTGTTATTCAGCGTTTAATCTTTTTTAGAGATTCAGAAGCCATCGTGACAGTCGCGAAGCCCACTGCGGCTTGATGCGCTAAATTTCGCTATTTAAATCATTGGAATTTCGCTACTTGGATGTTAAATTTTGGATTTTGCGTGATTTCAGATTTCAGTGAAGGTTTCATATGTTCTTTAACGGTTGATTTTAACAGACAGCAGTTTTTTAGGCCCAGAAATAAATTAAATAATAAAGTTATAAATTATGATGAAGTTTTTTTTTTCGGTTTAGATTCGAGCCCATTCAGGTTTTGTCTTTTTCACCTCATTGATATTCCCTTTTTTCGTGCTTTCACAAATCATTCACAGCAGAGGCGTAGGCAGAGGAAATTTTTGGTTTTTCGGGAAAATGTATGTTTTCTATTCTCAATTTTCCCAAAAATTCACTAAGTGAATAAAAATGTTTGTACGTTATCCAAATATTTGAAATTAAATCATTAATACATAAATTCATTATCAGAATTTCATCT
The DNA here is from genome assembly GCA_030522825.1 of Platygaster orseoliae. Lineage (NCBI taxonomy): Eukaryota > Metazoa > Arthropoda > Insecta > Hymenoptera > Platygastridae > Platygaster > Platygaster orseoliae. Next base: position 7,005 of record JAPYZL010070483.1, on the reverse strand, counting down.
AACGAAAAATTCTTATGAAGCCAGAATTACTTTCATTCTTGAAAACACTTCTCTGCCTACGTGCCTGATTCGCATCCTCTTGCAGGGAAAAACTGCCCAGGATTTGAGGGTAAAACTCAAACTAAACTTTTACCCCAAACTCCCTTTTTTTCCCTCATCGGGTGTATGTGTTTCTGGAACTTGGTGTGCTCGAGCACTGCGTTTATTTCTCTTGATTCGAGCTTACACTGAGCTCTCGATGACCTGGTCATCGACGGGTCGCGAGGGAAATAAATCTTCCAACAATGAATGCTAACACTGACGTATATCTTCACCGTGCTCAGTATGACACTGTCAGTTTCAGCCGTCCTATCTACTTATTTACTCATCTACTCATCTATCTATCTTTCATCTCGTATACATGGAAATATTAAAACTCTCGAGTCGTTGGCTCGAGTGACTCTCCTCACAATCCGCTTACTCGGAGAATTTTCCTCTAGCCTCGGCTCGAGATTTCGGCCACTGTATATTCCCGACGATGCATAAATTTTCTTCTTCTCGCTGTCATTTATTCAAGCAACACTTGTTAAAATCGAAGAGTACGCTATTGCTTTGAACGTATTTGGAAAATTGTATATATTATGTAATTTAGAATCTCGTTTGAAAGGAGGAATAAGAGGAGCAGATTTTTCAAATATTTTTTTGTATTTGATGTGAGCTAAAACAACGTTTTTTACATAGAAAAATGTTTTTTCAACTTTTATGGTTTTACAAAATTATTACATAAAATTTACCATATAAATAAAAATAGAATATGAATCAAATATTATATTCAAATGAATTTGTACTATTATATCATTGAAAGAAAAAGAATACAAACTAAAATATACTCTTATAATATTTTTATTTCAATATATAATTGAAGTCAAATTCACTAAACAATTTACTATTTGAAGTAACTATATAACATTTTTTCAAATTTGTTTTAATAAAGTATTTTTTTTCGTGTTTGATGTGTGCTAAAACAACGTTTTTTATACAGAAAAATGTTTGTTCAACTTCAGTTATTATAAAAAATTACAATATACAATTTTTACATAAAAATTACTATATAAATAAAAATAGAATAAGAAAAAAATATAATGCAAATAAGATAATACATTCAAATTATTTTATTTAAATACATAATGTAAATAAAAAGAATATAAACTGAAATATATTTTTTCAATTTTTTTATTTCAATATATAATTGAAATCAAATTTACTGTATAGTATACTATATAAAGTAACTATTTGAGATTAAAAAAAAATTTTTATTAATAAACTATTTTTTGTTTTTGATGTGGACTAAAAGAATGTTTTATACACAGAAAAATATTTTGTTCAACTTCAATTGTTATACAAAATTATTGTATAACATTTTTTACATTTCATTTACTATATAAAATTAATACATAAAATTCACTATATAAACAAAAATAGGATATGATAAGACATAATTTGCAAAAAATAATATATTCAAATTATTTTATTTAAATATATGATTGACATAAAATTCGCTATAAAATTTAACATTAAAAGTAGCTACATGAAAATTAATTAAATTCAAGTATTTTGATGAAGGCTAAAACGACGTTTTTTACACAGAAAAATGTTTCGTTCAACTTCAGTTATTATACAAAATTACTATATAACATTTTTTGAATTTCATATACTATATAAAACTATTACACAAAGTTTATTATATGAATGAAAATAGAATATGATAAAATATAATTCGAATAAAATAATATATTCAAATTATTTTATTTAAATATATGATTGAAATTAAATTCGCTATGAAATTTAACATAAAAAGTAGCTACAAGAAATTTTTTGAATAAAGTATTTTTTGTATTTAATGTGGGATAAAACAACGTTTTTTACACGGAAAAATGTTTTTTTTTTACTTTCATTACTATACAAAATTATTATATAACATTATTTGACTTTCATTTACTATATAAGTAAAAATAGAATATGAATCAAATATAGTTAAGAGAAAATTATATGTTCGAATTATTTTAATTATATATATATAATTTGAATAAAATAAAATCAATGTAAACTAAAATATAATTTCATAATATTTTTATTTCAAGATATAATTGTAATTAAACTCACTACATAATTTACTATATGAAGTAACTATATAAAATTGAAAAATTTTTTCTTAATAAAGTATTTTTTGTTTGATGTGGGCCAAAACAACGTTTTTTACACAGAAAAATGTTTTTTTTTAACTTTAATTATTATACAAAATCACTATATAACATTTTTTGAATTTCATTTACTGTAAAAAATTTTTACGTAAATTTTACTAGATGAATAAAAATAGAATATAAACTGAAATCTATTTTTATAATATTTTTATTTCAATATATAATTGAAATCAAATTCACTGTATAGTTTACTATATAAAATAACTATATAGAATTAAGAAAAATTTTTTTTTTTAATAAAATTTTTTTTTGTTCGATGTGGGCTAAAGCAACGTTTTTTACACAGAAAAATGTTTATTCAACTCCAATTATTATACAAAATTTCTATATGTATAACATTTTTCGAATTTCATTTACTATATAAAATTATTACATAAAATTTACTAAATAAATAAAAATGGAATATCAATAAAATATAATTGAAAAACAACAATATATTCAAATCATTTTATCTAAATACATAATTTGAAAAAAGTAGAATATGAAAAAATCAAATATATTCTCATAATATTTGTATTGCAATATATAATTGAAATTAAATTCACTATATAATGTAGTTTATAAAGTAACTATATAAAATTCATAAAAGTGAATTTACTATATAAAATGAAATGTCATAAAAAATCGAATTTTTCGACTCACCCTCCTAACTTGTTCCAAATTGTAAATAATTTAGTAGCAAATGACTGTAGAATGTACCCTTCATTTCAGCTAGATAATTTAAAATGACATTCAATAATTTCAATGACGTGTAATAAAATTACACGTCAAAGTCATATGTAAATATTAACATGTTGCTTGAATAAAATATGTTAAATGAATTCGTGTAAAAACTAACGATGAGATTTTTCGAGTAAATGGTGGTTTCAACATTGCTCTAATTTTTAAATAATTGATATCTCGACTTTTTCCATTAGTTCATAAATGAATATTTATGTTTCTGAATATTTAAGAATATTTAAAAAAAATAATTTTTATTAAATATGTATTTTTTACATGAATATTTTAATTTCTTGTATATACTCTGACCACCGTTCACCATAAAACTCGTCAGATTTCGTGAAGTGAAAAAACTGAGGAGATATTATAAATACGAACTGATGTTTCACAGTAGATAAGCAATGTAGATTCTGGACCACTTTGAACGTGTCGATGAAGTAGAGTACTGATGCTAAAGTAAATCAAAAGTTAAAAACTGTTTTTTAAAAGTGGCATTATTCCTTAGAATTGATAATAAATTTTAACAACAGTACCGCACTTTACCGGAAAGGTCATAGTGGTTCAGAATCCCTATTGCTTGCCTACTTTTCACTGGCTCTTCGTCGTCAATGTACTCATTTCATCTATGATAATTTCTCTTTTTCCCGCACCTCGGTGGCACCTGTATTTGTTTATAACAGTACATTTTTATTAATACGGTTAATTTTCCAGACAAATGACGCTCTCGGTAGCACGTTCAACTGGATTTACTTTATACCTTTAATTGTCATTGGGTCATTCTTCATGCTGAACTTGGTTCTTGGTGTCTTGAGTGGGTAAGTTGAATTATATATGAATCTTAACTACCTCTATTTGAACTACATTTAAACAAATTATCGTGCACATTGGCGCTAAAACTGAATGGAGAACGGGGCGAAGAGATTTTTTGGAATTTGGTGAAAACATTTTTTCGAATTCATAAAAATACTTAAATTAAAAAGTGTTTCGAAATTCGGAAATATTTTTTATATGTTTATAAAATATTGTACATTCATATATATGTATTTAAAATTATTCTTATATTTAATAATCTATTTCATTTTCTATTAAAAAAGGGTTACTTTGTTCCCTCCAGTTATTTTTCAGCGCCAGTGTGTTTTGAACGAAAAATTCTATAAAATGCGTTATTAAAACTCGAAATTGACGAAAATCGCGTAGTCAAAGATTGAGTTTTGATGTTTTTGCCGTCAGGGAATTTTCTAATGAAAGAACGCGTGTCGAAAGACGCGCGGCGTATCAAAAAGCGAAACGAAAGCGTCTCTTCACGACGGCGTTCAGTTCCTATTTAGACTGGATCACGCAAGCAGGTTTAATAGTCTTTTTTTCGCTTTTTTCCCCGTATTTACCTCGCTATTGCGCGGACGCATATTCGCTTATTTTTATGGGAGAAGCAACCCGGAGTCTACTTGAAGTAAATCGGCTTAAGCTTTTCGCTCCCAAAGCATTGCGAAGAGTTATACGCTAAAGGGGCTATTTATCATTATCAGGATGATTTTTAGAGGGTTTTTGAACATGGAATTTTATTTCGATGAAATTTGTAGAATTTTGGATTGGAAATGTATATGTACGTAGGCAGAAAAGGGTTTAGGTAATAATAAAATAATGCGTTGATTTCATAATGATGATTTTTAAAAATAAATAAATTGATAAAAATAAAGATAAAAAATGTACTGAAATCTAGAGGACGTAACAAAAAGTTTTCTATTAATTTCAAAATAGTAATCGAATTCAGGATTCACTAACTCAAAAAAAACAGCAATCCTTATTTATTTAAAAAAAAGTAAATGGTACAATTTGTTTTTTTTTTTAATTTTTTTCAATTGAATAATGTGCATTGTAGATTAAAATATGGCAATTTCTTTGCCAAAAAAATTATTTTTAATAGATGTTGTATTTTGATTTAACAAACTTTCTGGAATTCCATCGAAAACCGAGTTGACGTTTTAACTTGAGTTGCCAATAACGTTTTCAATGGCTACTAAAAATATCTAGACGCTCTGTAATGTAATAACCTCGAGTAACACACGGAATCCTATATCGAAGCGTCTAATATAAACTTATCGATTTTCGTAGTTCTTTACTCTTGCGACTCCGTACAAGTCTTTATCCATCGAACGGCTACGTTTTATTTACCAATCATTCAACAGGAATACGACAAATTACTCGTTCGAGAAAATCAGGTGTAATGTCTGACTATACACAGATAATACTACTTGAAACTCGTGGTTTGAGATAAATATAAAAGGTGATGCGGTTTAGTGACGACCTAGAGAAAGAAAATTATTGGAAGATTTTAGGAAATTAAGGAACTTTTTTATGAAAAATGAAATTTTTTATTGTTTGGAAGTTTCAAAACATGTAATTTGCTGTATATTTTTTCACAATTCGTAAATATTCTAAAAGTTTTTTAAAAAACTGTAGTTTAGCGTAATGATCATTACTCAGAATTTATTTATTGTTTCCTATCATTTTTTTGTTTTTTTAACTGAGCTATATTTCACCTTATACTAGGGGCTTCGCCCCCTGCCCCCAGCGGGGCTCTGCCCCTGGACCCCGTAAATATCGAATCTATTGTATTTCCTATGAAATTTTGAAATATTTTGATGATCGTGATGACTTGTGTCAAAAGTAAATTAGAAAATAGAGCCAGTGCATTGTTTGTAACGCTTGTAGAGAATTTGCGAAGGAGAGGGAAAAGGTGGAGAACCGACAATCGTTCCTCAAGTTACGCAGACAACAGCAGTTGGAGCGCGAGCTTAATGGCTACGTCGAATGGATCTGCAAAGCAGGTTAGCGATGCTGCTAGAGTGTAATTTGGCTTTTCCTTAAATTATAATTATCGCTGTTGCCTCCATTACTTCCTATATACATGCCCATTTCGTTGATCGCGCGCCATTATTACGCTCGAGTTCAATTGAATCATTCGGTAAAACAGCGATTCCGATCAATTCCATATTCATATTCATATTCATCAGTGGCGGAAAATCGGAAAATTTTTTGAATATTCTTGGAATTTTTTTAAATAAAATATTTTGTGTTTTCAAACATTTTCCGGCCTGAATAAAATTATCTTTTACGAATCATTTCTTATTGAATAATTTGAAACGAAATTTCAAAATTGACAATTTTAATTTTTCAGAGGAAGTCATACTCGCGGAAGAAAGAACGACGGAAGAAGAAAAAATGCACATAATAGAAGGTTCGTTGTTGACTGTATGCAAGCCAGAAAACGTGGTCAGAATGTATGATGTACTTCAGGCATGTAGGCAGAAAGGGGTTTTGGAGGTTCAAACCCCACACGACATTCGGATAAAATTAATTATTACTATCTGCAAAAGTAATTAATAATCTAGAAGATAAAACAAATGGTTTAATGTGAGTTCTTAAAATTGAACAAGATAATTAGTTATTATTTTGCTATAATTAGAAATTAAGAATAATTCTGGCTTTAGAAGAATTTTTCCTTGAACAAAGTTCAAATTTGAAATTTTCAATATATGCTGCTTTGGCGTCTGTAATAATGATCTAATTTTTAATATTTGGTTAGGATAACGTGGAGAATAAAAATAAAAAAATTTTTTTTTAACCTACATAGAAATACATTAAATTATCATACAAACTTTGAAGGAGTAATAAAAAAAATTCAAATTTATATAAGTTCTGTCATCTGATTTTTTTTTTTTTTTTTTATTCCAAAAAATGTCTAAAATTTCGAATCCTAGAGTATATAATTCCGAAACCCTATTCAAAAATCCAGAAAAATACCAGCCAATTCATAGAATTGTATTTGTACAAAAAAAAAAAAACAACAACAACAACGAACAAGACACCCCAAATTTGTGTAAAAGATACTTTTTTCTTAAACAATTTAAATACTCAAAATTGTTGAAATATTCGATATCGAGCATCAGATTCTACAGGGTGCGCCACCAAAATCCGGACAAATTCAACAAAAAATTCATTACAAATATTTGTCATGAATAAATTTATTTAAAAAAAAACCTTT
>JAPYZL010070428.1:0-21050 GCA_030522825.1 Platygaster orseoliae | reverse complement strand
AAAATTTCGGATTCACAAGATCACACTTAATGCTTCAATTCTTCCTTTGATTCATAGATATTTATAACAACGTAATATGTTGCTTTTTATTAAGTATTTTTTTGAAAACTATGGAATTGAAAAAAATTATAAAGTCCGATTTTTAAGAAAAGCTATAATATACATTGAGAGAAAGAAACGCTTGGATGCACTGTTATTCACGCTTGTTCCGAGCGTAAATCCAAAAGTGTGATCCGAAACCCATTTCACAGTCCGGCCACTGTGAATCACGCTCGTCTCAGCTAGTCGTCGCGTTCTACCAAGACGTGAATCACAATTGAGACATTCACGCCCAACCGCACTGTTTTTCACGCTTCGTGGAACTGTGAAATTTTTTTTTTTTTTGCGCTGGCAATTACATTATTGTAGGCAAACAACATACGTCTACTCCATCATGCTGCCAAATCTAATCTTTTTCCTCTTGTTTTCGACCCAAGTATGGGCGCTGACTCCACCCATAGAAATTAATGAAAAATTTGTCGAAAAGGTCTTAAGAGAGAGTTACGATGATAAAACAATAGTGGTCATGAATATAATTACCGAACCAGCAGCTAAAAAAGGCATGAACTTCGCTACTGACGTTCGTCGCGTGGGTGTCCGTTTCTCTAAAAATAATGGCATTGAAGTTGAAAACACATCACTGATAATCAAGCAAGCATTGTTCAATGAAGGGGTAAGATAAAAAATTTAAAATCCATAATTATGAGACGCGAAGCGTCGTATGATGAATGAATTGTATAGAAATTTAAGAAATTTTGTCCAGATTATTAAAAAGTTGTTGACGTTTTCTGTAATGTCAAATTAAGGTCAATGCAATGTCAATATCAAATGCATTCCTTATACAAACTACACATTTAATGCGACTTTAGTTCTTTAATACACCTAAATTAATATTTTCTTACATTGAATATTTATATTTTATGATTTACTTATTGAAATGACGAATATGCAACAGTTCAAGTAAATTTTTTACAGGACAATGGGTCATTCAACACAGAAATATCGATGATGTTGGAAGTTTTAAAAAAAATGAATCAATCCCTTCAAAGCGAAAGTTTACCTACTCCGAGATTATTTAGTTATCAAAGAAAATTCCCATCGCTCATAGTCATGGAGGATTTAAAACCTCTGGGTTACCAAGTGAAGAATCAACAAGATGGCTTACAATTAGACTACAAGCATAGCCTACTAGCAATCGACGCAATTGCCAAATTCCATGCAGCCTCGGTTTCTGTCATTGAAAATGTAGGAATCGTGTAAATATGGATTTAATATTTAAACATTTTGGAATACTGTAAAAATGGAACTTTAGAATTAAGAAATTAGTTTGTCAACGTTTCATACTTCATTCGATCTTGATAATTCGTCGACACATCTAAAAACGAGTATTGTAAATTACGGATTTCCTTGAGCATTTTTTTTTTGCACTTACGACGCTTATCAAGAGTGCTCTAAAACAGCGAATGCATTTGTTCACTTCCGTAAGTTTCATAGTTCAATTACAACTTGATAAACACTGCTCTGAGAAAATGCATCCGAAAGTCATTCTGTGTATCTTTGAATTACCAATGTCATTCAACAAAGGAACGAAAAGTATGATGCAAAGGGAGTAATCACATGAAATATGATAAAAAATTCTAAAATTGTCTACAGTCGTGCACTGACTCTCGTTCACATAAGAATTATTTCCTGTTATTACAAAGAGAGCCAACTTTTTTCTGCTTTACACAAAGGAAATATTATTTCATTTTTCAATCGATTGTCCTTGAGTCAATCATCTCTACATTTTATTCAATAAACCATTTTTCTTTTCTTTAAGCTTTCGGCCTTTATTTTACCCTCTTCAGGAATTAGCAAAGGAAATATTTCAAACTTTTTTTCAATAAGACTGCACACATTGTTACTATTTTTTATTGCCTATTATTACCAAAATAAATGTCAGATATTTCACTTTCTTTTATAATTTTTGTTGAATAGTTTTACGAATTAAATATAAAAAATAGAATAACTTTAGAAATAGACCAGTACACTAAGGAAGCTTATCTTTGACAAGAGACTTTTGAAACTGAAAGATATTCTGTATTGAAAAAATGATTAAAATAAAAAAAAAGAATAACCGATGATCTAACAAAAATGTAGTAACGTGTTATTGTAAGCAGAATAATTACGATACACTTGACAAAAAAAACAATGCTCATAGATGAAGTAACTTTTTTCATCAATATATTCCAACTTTCAATCTGACAAGTATTAAATTTTGCTTTTAAAAATAGAATTAAAAATCACAAACGATTTTGTTTCAGAATCCACTATTAATTACACAATGGCGTAGAGGAATAGATGACTCACTACCTGCAAACTACCTTCGCGAAAAGGTACAAGCATTAGCAGGTCTGATGAGAAACTGGGATGAAGAGACTGCAAGGTATATTCAATTTTTTCTTTTAAGATCTTTGATCTTCATATTCATGAGTGGTAGTTCATTTTTAAATCATGTCCAGGTATGCCGACGAAGTGTCTGAGTTTGGAAAAAATATCTTTAACCTAACTTACAGACATTTTCAACCAAAAGAAAATGGATTCAATGTACTCGCTCATGGCGATTACACGTCGAGGAACATGTTATTCAAATATAATAATACCAGTTACCCTGTTGATTTTATGATGGTGAGTAGAATGTAACTCAATTATTTTATGTCACCACCTAGCCTCAAATTTCAAACTAGTTATCACTTACTTTTCTCTTTCAGGTCGATTTCCAATTCTGTCAATTCACATCACCAGTGGTCGACCTTTGGTACTTTTTTAGTACGAGCATAGTAGACAGAGTAAACATTAAGCACGTTTTTCTACTGTTAGAAAGGTACCATCGAACTCTTCAAAGTACTATGAAAACAATGAATACAAGAACGAAGGTCATATCTTTGAGGCAACTGGAAAGTGATATGATGGAAAGTATTGTACTTTACTTTTACTGGACTGTTATAAGCCTTCCTTGGAACCTAATCAAAGAAGATGAAATTAAACCCTTAGAAGAATTTTTCCCCTACATTCAAAAACATCCAGAAGTGTTTTACAACTTGAAATTTCAACGAAGTTTCAAGAAACGTTTTTATTTATTTATTATAGTAAGGCTGTTTAAGCTGTAAATCCATTTAATGGAAAACTACATTTTGTTCTTTATTTTTGACCTTCATCTTAAGTATAAGGACGAGGGTTATGTATAAAATTTCTGTCGAATAAAAATTTACGGATTTTCTGTGAAACTGAAATACATTGCATCAAAGTATGCAAGTAATCATCAAGAGGTTATAGCTGCTACGAATTTAAAAATATTACGTTGCAATCTTCGAAATTTCTATATCAGTAAAAAAATTTAAAGAGTCAACTGAAGTGACTATCATCAAAAACCAATATTTTTACATTTTCAAAAACGTTCTGCAACTAAGTAAAATGATTGATGATTTTCAAGTTATTATTTTACTGATGATTTTTGTGATGAATGAACTTGCGATTCAATGGAATATATATATATATATATATATATATATATATATATATATTTTTAAACTATTAAAAGTTAAACATGAAAAAAAAAAAACTTTACACAAGTTCTATCAACATACTTGAAAACACGAAACATGAAATTCGACTTTCTGAAACAAAAACATCATTCAAGCCTTCGTTTCTGCGTATTGTATTTTATCTATTTAATTTGTTCATGGTGTGTTGATTAGAATTATAAAATATCATCCCATAGTATTTGTATAGATATTTTTGATTTGAAATATTACAAAAGTTTTTCATGACACTGCGTAATATTTAATCTTTACAATTCGAGTGCCAATTCGAATTCGGAAAGAGTCTATAATTCTGTCGATAATATTATTTGTTTTCCTAAAAAATAACTTTTCATAAAAAAAAACTTCAAAATCAAACATTAATTTGGAATTCTTATGAACCGTAACAATAAACTGAATACTTTATAACAATGCCCTAATATTGTATATCCAGTACGAATATTATGAACATCATGTTGAAAAAAAATATTTTCAAAAACCGATCGCTCCTTCATGAAAAATCTTCGAATAATTGTCATGTACAAAAGATACAATATATATATAAGCTCATCATTAAAAATTTTTTAACGAAGCCCTAACTGAAGTCTGGTTGGAAATAAAAAAATTACTATCTCCCATAAAATTACATATATTATCTTGTAATTTCTCATTCGAGAACTGTTCAGTACAAGACTTTTTAATGTGATTAACATTAAAATACAAAGAAGTATGCCGACTATTACGGTTTAACTTGAAAATACGCTATGCATCATGATCACTCTATGATGCATTCTATGATCATCGCTCTGAGCACATCTCCGCGGGTCGCGAAGTGACCGAAGAGCGTTTTCATCGATTCGTACAATGACAGAACGAGTAATCGTCAGTTGTCGTTCTTGCGGTTCATGCACGAACCACCGAGTGTCCGCGATCACGAGCCATCTGCGTAAGCAAACTTGGCGTCCGTTTTCAATTAAAGAGTCGCCGTGCTTGGTAAACTTTTGCCACTGCCGTGTAATCATTGGCCATCGGCCGGAGCTATGATTTCGCGATGATTGCAAGGAATCATGAAGGAGGAAAAAAAGAAACAAAATATATATTACTGGAGGAGGGGTATGGACTGTCATCGAGAGCGATTAATTCACCCGAGGAATCTCTCGAACGTGAGGTCTTTGCTCTCGGAATCGCTACCTCGTGAAATTTATTCCCGCTCAATTTCCTTGCTTTTTTTTCGTTTCTTTCTTTCCACAATCCTGAGTTTATCCGCAAATCGTCTTGGGACCACCTGCGCCGTAGCGACTCCGATTCGGATCTTTTCTCTTGTTGGCGCCAGAATATCCGGCGTTGGGTTTACTTACAATGATTAAAAAAAATGAGATTTTAGGTAATATTTTGGATACGGAAAAAAAAGCAAGAACAGAGGACACAGAAGCTGCTGTAGTGCAAGAGAGACGTATAGAACGGAAAGCGAATGAGAGGAAGGAGGACGAAAAGAGAATGTCTTCCGTGTCCTCTTAAGTAGATTATCTGAATAAGGCTGTACATTTTAATTTATAAACTCTATGGCAGATTACTTGAGTAATGTGCTAGAGAAAAAAAAATAAACACAGGTAGAAAATCATTGCAAATTTTTCTTATACTTGCATCTCACAACGTCAGGAGACACGTATATTTTAAAATTCAGTGTACATTCCATTTTTGCTATTCCTCTTCGTGCCCTACATATTTGGTACTTTGTGTTATCCCAGAAATAATGCATATTATAATCATTCAAATGATAATTGTCTTACTTTTTACCATGCACTAGAACGTAAAAGAACCAATACGTTGTGATGCTAAAAAAAACGAGCGATTTTATTCCAGATTTTATAATAACTCAATGCAATATTTCGATTTTTTGTGTATACCAACTAAATCAGTCTATTGCATTAGTTATACAAAAATAAATATCTATTTCGATAATGTAAAGTAATGAGCATTTTAATGAGAGTTTTCTATTTATTCTATTTCATTCGAATTTTTTTCCAAACAAACTAATGTATTCATAAAAGTCGATTATCATAAATTTTGATTAACAGTAAAGTAGTTTGGAAATTTTTTTTCATAAGTACATAATATTTTGTTTTTGCAATCTTAGATTGTGAATTTTGAAAATTAATTTCATTTTTTTATTTTGATATGATAGATACAATTTTATTATCATAATCATTATTATTATCATTATGAAATATTTCAAAACTAATCTTTATTTTAACAATAACAATGTATTAAATTTACCTTTAAAAAATTATTTTCAAATAATTTGATTTTTATGATATTTATTATTTTCTTTTTACTATATTTTTAGTATAATTTTATTTTATTAGAAATTCGTATTTTATTGTTGGAAAAAAAAGTCATAACCCTTTTTCCAGCGTTAAAAACTCTAAACATGCCCTCTCTTACCTCTTCCAGAGAAATTTATTCAAGTTTTCACTAATCATCAAAAAAAAAGAATAATAATAATAATAATAATAACAGAAATTTCCACAGAACAAATCATGGGAGAATCATGCAAATGTTCAACGTTCGTCTACTGTCAGAGAAATCAAGAAGAACGAAGTGTCTCTCCACAAAGTTTTTTCGCTATTACGTTTCTAAAGAAAAATATGCAAATGATCATTTTCGAATGAGTTATAACTTTTAACGCGAAGAATTTATTCTGGCTACTGCAACGGTACTTGACAGTGGAGAATGAAAAGAATACACACAAAAGTATGCCAAATGCAAATGTAATGATGATTCATGGAAAAACGTTTATTGCACTAATGCTTGTATCGTGGGAATGGTTTCGTATGTAGGAACATGTTTTTTGAAATCCATAAAATAATTTCATTGTTTTCAGTGATAATGTTTAGCAATATTGATTTGAACTGCTCGAAGTTGATATGTTTGTTTATAATACATTTTTTCCATTTTTTAATAAAAAGAAAGATCGTTTGAAATTATTCAATAATTGATTCAATTTTTTAAATCTGATTTTGAAGAAGTCTTGCAAATCGTTGCAAAACTATTTTCTTTAAGACTAGTTTCCTATTCAAAAAAAAAACTTTTACATGTTTTTACGCTTTTGACATTCGAATGCAGAATCTGGTGTACAATCAATTTTTTCCATATTAACTTGCTTATCTTTAGATTATATGAAGAATCAACCAATAGAAATATTTATAACTTTTATAATACATACTCGTTCTCGTATCGATTCAAATCTACTTCATAATAATTTCACGATCATTGATACAAGCAAAATTTATTTGAAGTTTGCAAAAGTATAAAACAATGATGAAAATTGAGACGAAATGGTTGCCTATTATTTTTTCTTCGAAATATAATCACAATCACTTTCAATTTTTCTGTGAAACGATAAAATTTTTCAGAATCGAGGGTTGAAGAATGTATCTACACCCATAGTATGCACATAGATCATCTTTCGAAAAAAAATTCAAAAAAGTAAATGATATTTTAGTACATTTTGTTAATTAAAACCGACCGTTCTCAAACGAAAAAAAAAAAAAAATAATGTCAGATCTCAGAGAAATTAGCTGAATATAAACGATTGGCAAAACTAATTCCTAAACAAGCAAACTCGGCGAAACACCTCACATCAACCTTTCAATAACAGCGAGCTTTAGCAATCGTCATCGAGCAAAAGGAGAAATTGATTTCGCGGGTATTCGCCGGGTGATTATCGCTTAATCAGTCAGCGGTCTTCATTGAGACTTAGCGGGTGCTGCATGCATAATAAATTGCTCTTGCTCCCTCTCCTTATTTTTATCAACTCCTTTCTTTTTATCCCCCCACCACGTGTATGCCCTCGACAAAGTTTTCTTCGCCAGAGAGCATCTCTCTCGAAAGATCATTAAAGTGATTTTTGTTGAGGCCGCCACGTATGGCGGGGGATTACTTAATAACGATTAATTTACCGTCACGATTCGCCGCAATGGAAAGGTGAAAGGAATCGAGTTGTTAACGCGGCGGGGACTTGCTATTAGAGGGACCTAGGGGGCTTTTTCCAGAACTTTTGTCGCGAATACTAACATTTTCACGTGAATTTACAGATATTGTGTATTATGGGTTTCGATGATTTTTGGAATAGAGGTTTAGGATTATTTTCTGTTCCCGGAAACCCAACCTGAAGCAGCCTAAGACAATCATGTCTTTTTTGTACTATCAAACATTTATGGAGAAAAAAATTTAGTATTTTCTGACATATAAAGAGAAAGCTAGGGCTAAATAGCTAACAGTAGAAATTTATAATCTGCATTATCTCTTGATTAGTAATAGTACTTAAACTAAAATTTCTGACAAAGAAGGTTCATGGTAACAAGGACAATTATTGATGAAAGTGAAACCAACATTATGCCTTGCGTTACCTTGAAAAAATCCAGTGAATAATTAGAAAAAGAAGCTCATGTAAACTGGTCCCAATCAAATAACAAATCATTTCTACCAGTCATCGCCTAGTTGCTTTCTTTTTACCTCCCAGTGCAAAAACATTCCAACCTAATAAAGCATGTGCCTCTATTATGACTCCATTAATGTGAACCAATATTTCAGATAAGCCATTTGAAAATTCCTCCATTTCTCTTGATCCCATTTTTTCGCGTTGAAAAAGATTTCTCTCGCAGAACGGGGGCGCGTTGGCCCAAGGCCCCGCACACCTACGACGCGCGATAAATAAACGAGGCATCGCGCGAGGCTTCTTCTTACTTCCCCAGCCGACGATAATGGTCGCAATTTGTAACCGGAGCGAGGTCAATTAATAAAGACATCACGCATTTATTTAATTACGAGCTTGACGCCCGAGGTCCAGGCAAGGGTCGAACCACGAGTGACGTCTTGGGTAATTGATCGCGAAGCTTGCTATCAATGTACTCGTGATGCAAGAAAAAATCGAGACTCGGGCGACATTCGTCGTTCATGTTTCTGGATGAATATATCTTTTATTTTACAACGTATTAAAAATTATTGAAGGATATAAATTTAAACAAATTTTATAACCATCCTGTATTTTGAATTTGGTTTTTACACACTATTTTATTGTTCAAAGAGAGAGTGATGAAACAGGATCTGGAAAAATAATATAGATGATATAGTTATTTTCGAGGTTATGTTAATCAGTTTGTTTAACATAACCTAAACATAACATGTTTAGTTAATCAGAAAATATATCCTGAAAATTCATTCTGCCAGTAAGAAGAAAACAAAAGTCATTTCATCAAATCATAAATGACAGATTTGATCTGTTTTTCTAGTTGGATTTAGTGATTTCTCTATTCCCTAATTCTATCGAGGAATTCGAATTTTCGAGAATGCTTTTTCACATATTCAAATGTAGCCAGTACGACTAGTCGAAACCCGGGAATGTCACGAACGAGCGGAAGCGCGCGCTCGTGATATCGCGATGGAAATCGGGAACGATCTGGGCTTTTGGCGCACGAGTTCGATCGGGAGGTCAACGATGCCTCTTTCACCTTTCCCCGCCACGCTGTGTTTCAGGCTACCCAACATCGTTAACCTTTGAGACCATCTTTAAGAAACGAGCGTGTACGTATGCACCGCAATCGATATGTACCTGGTTCGTTTCATACACGAGCCTTGCAAATGCCGCTTGAAAAAGCGATCTCGTTCTTTTGCTTGGAATTCTCGAATATCTCACCCAAAAAGAATTTGATTTGCACGCCAAAAATTTGTTCGCGGGACGAGGAAGGTAATTTTACAGATTTTATGAATATTTTATTCGTTAAAATGAACGAATTTGTTAAATGCTGAGAAATTTCGAAACTTCGTGGTGGTACGAGATGCAGAATACATTTGAAATAAAGTTAAATATAATTTTTTAATTATTATACGTCAATCATAAATACTATTATAATTTCCATATTAAACACGAAAATGGAAATTAAATAAAATACTTTTTAACTTGAAACTCAGAAAATTTGTTAAGTTTTAATATGATGCATGAAATTATGGTCGTCTCTAACAATTATGCTATTTATTTTGAATTTATTTCTAAATTAAGTTATCTCTATGAGAATTTATTTGCCTTTTTGAAACTTCTGTCGTAGAGATGATAACACCTAATTTTAACAGGCTCAACGGACTTATATACTCATTGGTAATTTTAAATTCTGAAAGCTTGAAACATGATACGTCTTTACTCAACGGTTTTCAATGTTTGGTCTGAAAATATTTTCAAGTGATACCATAAGTAGGTTCATTTTCTATTAAGCACTTGGCAAACTCTACGAATAAACTAAACACATTATCCTCATATTTTTCTAAACTATCGAATCCTCCATAAATGATTTATGTAAATATACTACTTGGAAAGCATTATCAAAATTTAAAATTTGGAGTTTTGAAAAACGAAGGATTTTAAGTTGCGAGTGTTTATAGAGGAGTATGATTATTATTTCAATTTTTATTACATAGATTTCTTAAACTTTCTAGGTTCAAACTTTTTTTCCATTTACAATTTTTTTTTTTTCGTTAAATTTCTCTTCTAATATAAGAAACTTAAGATTTTCAGTAATGATTGAATATAATTATATATCATTCATATTTTTCAATTGAAAATTGAGTTTTATAATAGGAAAATATCCTAACCGAAACTGATAGTAAAATTTAAATGGAAAATCAGCAAACTATACTCATCATACAAAGCAGTTTGTAAATGTTATAAATTAAAATTGAATTCTAATATTGATATCTGAAATTCATTTTTTCGAAGGTGCAGAAATAAAATTACTTCTTATTATGAAAACTTAAACGACACTAAGAATTTTCAATACCAGTAAAATAAAGAAGTATTTATATTGCAACTCGTAATTTCTTCGTTTCCCAACTTTCATATAGAGATTGAATTTTACTCCAAGTAACAGAAATTTTTCCCGGTAAAATTTATACTCCGCGCGTACGCTCTTCGTGATGGAATGTGCGAGATGCTTAGACACACAATACCGCTATCTAATCAAAATGTACTTACAGACTTGACGAGCCAGAGTACACTCTAAGTGCGATGCTCTCAGGAACAGTGTGTCTTACAAAAAAAGGGCCTGGACCCGCCCGAGATTTTATCGCTCCTGGCCCTGGCAGAAAGATTTGCTCAAGGTTCGTCTATTCGCTAAGAAACGCAAATTCTGTGTTTTTTCGAGTGACGAGCTAGTTTTGAAAACCGTCATTTTACCGTTAGGTTATTCCACTCATAATCAGTGTTTTTGAGGGTCTTGAAATTATTTTAATTATTACTTGCACAGTGGATATGAACGGAAAAAAGAACGTTAGTCAGAAGAAAACTAAAGAACGTAAAAAATTATTACAAGAATTTTGATCATTATTTTCAGAAGTTATTCGAATGTAAAATGATATATGCGACTCTGCATTGAAATTTTCAAAAACCCGATTATAAAAGACAATTTTAATATTAATATACATGAGAATTGTATAAAAATATTGTTATTAACAATAATGTTGAAAAAATAGAAAGTCATATGATTTCAACAGAAAATATTGTAATTTCTGGTTTTAAGATGAGTATTTTGTGTCTTGCGATTATCCGAATTTTCATCCAAGAATTTCGAGATGTTCTAATTAGTAGCCAGAATCAAGAAGTAGTCAGAATTCTTCGAAATTCTTAAAATTGATGAAGCTACAAAATATCATAAAATATGTTATTATTATGTTCTTCTAAAGAATTGTGTAAAATTTCATCAGGCAACAACCTCGGTGAAAAAAAAAATTTTCTTCTATTTCTTGATTTAATCAATTTTTCCCAAAACCTTTTTTCCAAACAGAAGCAATTCCAAAATTAACGGTCAAAAACCATTCTTCTAAGAACTTGGAATTTTCTAAATTTAAGATTTAAAGTACAAAAAAAAGGACACATGTTCTACTCTAAAGACCTTTTTTTTTAACGCAGAGCACGTACAAGCAAAATATTAAAATTTGACCATACTCCTATTATCGATGGTATCTAATATTAAGTATCGTAAATCATAAAATTTTTTCAAAATAATTCTTTATTTTAACATTGTTCAATAATTTTTTGGAAATTCTATTTTTTTGAAAATTTAGGTTCAGCACAGTCTGTAATAAAAAATCGTTAACTTCAGAAAAATACAAAGTGGACCGAGATCCCTGTATCAAAAAGAAATCCAAAATTGCTTTATGAATTTCGGGTTAAAGATTTCTTTACCACTTTTTACAAAACTCAAAATCAAAAAAAAAAGTTTCAAGTTTTATATTTGAACAATAAATGCGCTTCTTCGACGAGTAGGGAAAAAAACCACGGACAGAAATTTTACTAAATTTACTTCATATTTTTATGAGACAAAAAGTCCTTTGCTAATTTTCGCAAAACTCGAAATCAAAAAAGATATCCGAGTTAGATGTTTTAACTACTCAGATAACTCATATTTCAAACTCGATTTTTTATTTCGATTTTGAGTTTTGCGAAAAGTCGCAAAGGACTGTTCGACTGAAAAAAATATGAAGAAAATTCACAAAAATGTTGGTCCGTCGTTTTTATCCCTACTCGTCGAGGAACAGCATTTATTGTTTTAATTTAAAATTTGAATAAATTTTTGGATTTTGAGTTTTGTGAAAAGTAACCAAGGAACTTCAGACTCTAAATTCAAAAAACAATATCAAATTATTTTTAAACGGGGATTATAGTACACCCTGTAGAATTAGGACTCACAGATTTGGAAACTTGTACAACAATCCTCATTTTTATAATAACATTCTCGTGTTCCCTATTAACAAATTCTGCTCCCACACGTGCCAAAAAGCTTTTTTTACTCTCAGTGCTCCTGCTCGCGGGTAATCGATTTTCCGACCAATGATCTACCTATAACCATTAAACTCAAGCTCTCTTCCCAGCAGCTCAGAAAATTTGCATTCCCATCGAGCGCTTCTGCCGGGCGCAAAAATGCCGGGTCCGAAAGTAGAAATAGCGCGATCGGCTTACATCGTTCCAGCACAGGGAGACGAGGCTCACGCATTTAAAGCGCGTTTAAAATTAACGCGGCGTTTACGGCGCGTCAGCCATTCGACGGGGTGAAAAAAATAATAAAATGAAGAAGCATCGCTGCGAATGGTATGTCGAAGAAACGTGTGAGGGTTCGGCAAAAAAGGTATAAAGCAATAGAGAAAAGAGCCATCGCACCGAGGGGGAAAATTAATTTATCTCCGGCCACGGCGATTCGCTACCGCGGGATTGTTTCCTTATTAAGATTCGAAAACGAATAGAATCCCGCGGCGGGCGAAGCAAGCCCGAGATCGTTCCGATTTCGCATTACACGCGCGCGTGCATTGCGCTTCCACGATCGCGAACAGGTGCCACATTAATCTCGCGCGACCACGCGTAACCCATTTTCTCGCGGCGCTAATGAAATAACGCGGTGAACGAGCAATGAAGCATTGTGCCACGAGTTGCGAAATCGACGAATTTCGGACGAGGTCGAATTATTTGGCATGGTCAGGTCTTGGCTGCCCGGCTGCGATAATCCGATTGGAAAAAAAGGATTTACTGCAGCAGCAAAAAGACGTGCTGTTTCAACAGAACCTTACAGAGCGAGTTTTTTTCGTAGTAGTAGTTTTTTTTGCCTTAATGAATAGTTTTTGTTGCCGGAGCACAGTCATTATTCATGAAATGCCAAAAAAGATATGTTGAAGCAATGAAAAAATAAGTTGAAACCTATTTAAAAACGTTTAAATACTGCAAAAATTCAGAAGATTACCGCACTTACTGTGATAAAACTATCGATATTTTCTTAACGTTTCCTTAAATCTCAGAAAAAATATCAAAAAAACCGAAATATTCTAGGTAAAATGTTCTTCTAATTCCGATTCACAGAGAAAAACACGTTTCCATAATTCTATTGACCCTCGAAGAACATGAAATAACTTGAATGTGTGTCCTCCTGCATTATAAACTTCGTTTTCGATAACACGAGCCCACCGTACTTTACACTCGTGATTTTTCATTTCATAAACCGCCTATCGCGCTTTTAATATATCCGCTGCGAAGCGTTCTCGCAATCGCGTTGCGTATCTCGCGCGGGGCGATCTATAGGCCATTATCAATTAGGCCCGACGTCGCAGCGCCTTTTCCGGAATCGGAATCAAAAGCCGCGCTTCGACGGTTAGGAATATTTCAGCGGATTCCTCGGGGGCAGCGCATTTCCTGGTCGGGACTTGGGCGTGTCATCATAACGGCCCGAGCGAGCGTTGCACGCAAGTGCTGCCACGCAATATTGAAACTCAGAGCATTCCGATTTTTTATTAAGCTTTTCATACACTGAACTCTTAAAACGTATTCTACTAGAACACTTGAAAAAGACATCAGGATTAAACTATCCAATAATACTATAAAATATAATGAAAAACTGATTTGGCAGGTTCAAAACCAACGTCTGGTTATTATTTGACTACCGAATATTTGTTTCACTCAATTTAATTTTTAGTTCAGAGTTCAGATAAACCGATTTTGTATTTTGCTGACTTAAATCTGTTCTGAAAACTTGTAACATTTCAAAAAATTTGTTTGTCCACAATATGAATTTGCTGAAGCTAACCAAACATTTTGTTAATCAATTAAAGACTTACTGTTTGCTTGAGCCAACTTAATCGGTTTTTTTAGCGTATGACAAAAAATCAATCAAATGAATCATGGATATCAAAGAAGATAATGATAATTCTAGTTCATATACCCATAAAACTTTTATGCATGATAATAGAAAGTAACTGTCATTTTTATAACATGCATCGCTATAAAAAGTGTAATTCATACAAGTATTGTAACAAAGGCAATTAAATATTCAATGAAATTTTATATATATTATGGAGTTTTTATTCAAATTGCTTTTATCAAGAGGTTCAACCGTACCTGTTTTCTCGATTTCACTCATTCCAAATAATGCGAAAGAATTAAATTTTCAAAATTTTTTATAAACCAAAAACGCCTGCATTAAGTGAAAAATTGTTTAAACTAATTTATTATGGTTAAATAAAATTATTATTGTAGAAAAACCGAAAAATTGTTATTGCTTCATTTTTGATAAATTTTTCTATATTCGATCTTATCATTTAAAAGGTCGATTATTTTCATTATATTCACTACAAAATAGGAATAAAAAAGGAATAAAAAGGAATTCGTACTAATGAAATGTCTAACAAAAGAGGTAAAGATTTAATAAAAATTTATAGTAATATCAAGTTTAGAAAAATCAGAAATCTAAAATTTTAAGTACATTTCGTTCAAATTGGTAAAATGACGGTAATTGATTAATCGGATTTCGGATATGACAGCAGCGAAAAAACACTTTTATTTATTTTTTCTAATGATAAAATTCATACTTGATTTGAAATCAACTTCCTTACCTGCTAATTCCTCATAACGAAATGATGTTTGTTCGGATTTTCAGTAACTTGAGTAAAAATTTCATATTTTTGAATCGCTCGCACACTCTGCAATAAGAATAAATCTAGAACTTTTACGTAATGGAAAAATGTTACTTTTTCTAATTAATAATTGCCTATCAGGTTAGCAGTTGCTGCAGTTAATTTCTTTAGCTTAAATAAATTTACAATTCATTATATGAAAAAAATAAACATTTTTAACAATTTTACATCAAAATTAATGTGATGACAATAAATCGATTTAAATGAAAAATTTTAATTCTACTCTCAGTTTTACATGTAAATGCATATAAAAATTTTTCTTTTGTTTTTTTTCTGAATTTTTTCCCACTGTTTTACTTTGTGGATAATCCGACATAAAAATCTTCATAAAAATTGATGAATTCAAAATCCTGAGTAATAAAAATAATAAAACTTCTTTCATTTATGACAACTTATTAATAGTGGTCAGATATATTTGTTTTTGGAAAATATTTACAATTTGAAAAATTCCTTCGCCTGAAACATCTAAATTAAAAATTATGCTGACCTCAAGATTGCCATTTTGTATGGATTAAATCCATAACAATAACAATTCAAAATAAAACAATTTTTTTATTTCTTTTCAATTCTATTTTGTTACGCACTGGTCCTAAAAAAAAAATTATTTCTTTGATAACACTGTGCAACAAATTTCAGATAAAAATTTTGATATCAGAAAATTGAAGCAAAAATGTAATATACACTTAATTTTAAAACACACGTGCTCAGGGTTTCAAGAAATTAGGTCAATAAAGCTTTCCATTTAAACTTTGAAGTGCGAGAAGGACACACTTATTCGAGCAATGATGAAAAGATGAGATCGAGAGAAAAGATCGAGAGAAAAGATGAAACAAATTATTGAATCAATCGTTTTTGCGACCTAATTTAGCAAAACCCCAAGACACGTGAATCTTTAAATTCAGCGTAGCTTTCATTTTTGCTTCCACATTCCGATATCAAAATTTGTATTGCACAGTGTAATATATGAAACCCTGAATTCAAAATAATTAAATAACAACAATTCAATAGCAGTTGAGTGTTTCATTAAAGTATCTATATAAATTTCTTACTCACAATTTTTTCATTCAAACATACATTTTATTATTTGGTTGTTTTCCAATCGATCAGTCAAAACCTCGCGATTTTTTTCAAAATATGGTCAAAATTATTGTCTATAACGTTACAGTCGCTTGCATATTTTGGTCCATGTGTCCTATACATTAAAAAAAAAATTAACAGTTCACAACATGAAAGTGGGCAACAAGAACTTCATTTCATGTATATATACTTTTTTCTATAATCAGCTGTTTTGAAGATACATCAAGTTTTCAATGGTCTGTAACGTTACATTTTTTGGAAGTGACATTGGAGGTAGTGCAACTCTTGGTAAAAAATCAGCGATTCTTTCAGAACGAAAATTGGAAACCAAGTATGTTCTTTAAGAGCAAGGTCCAGACACACGAAAAATGACTTTACAGTCATGAAAAAGTTTGTAGCCTTCATTCTGTAACTCAAAATTTGCAGTCATTATCATTACACAGAATAGTCTTTAACGTTACATTCCTATTTGATTCCCCACAATTATGGCGTCAAAATAGTTTGTAGATTTCTTATAAAAAAAAATTATTATTTGAAAGTTGAAACATATTTATTTTGCAAATACAACAATAAGAGGTTTTTTTTAACGTTTAGATACAAAATAGTTTTCTGACTTTTTTGAGTCAAAAAATGCAAAAAAATTATGAAAAAAGTTTAAGAACCTAAAATGAGAATGTATAGCCTTGAAGAATAAAAAAATTGAAGTTTAAGACTGTTCCTTAAAAGATGTGAGATGTGACACCATTTTTCTTTTAATATTATAAGTGTAATACCGGAAAAAAAGTTTTTTATGCGATTCATCGTTCCCAAAATATTGACCATATGCACATTTTGTGATCAAGTTCTGAATCCAAGAATCCTCAAAATCGAAATTTTATTTATTAAAATCATTAGTTGTCGAAAATACAGTGAACTGATTGAAAAACCTTTTCTCAAATATTTCAATTTTCTATTAAAAAATGATCGATATCCCGCATTTTCAATTCTTCAATCTACAGAAATTATTTGTAAATGATTCAAAGATCGACATCACTTTAATTTGACTTGAAATATTTCAAAAATCACAATCTAAACATAACACATTTCACATCAAGTATTTTTTATTCAATATTTTTCAATCGACGTGAGGTAAACATAATTTTTCCGCTGCATGTCAGACGAGATAGAGTAGACCTTGATCGCACCATTAGCATCGCATCGGGCGAGGCTTCCTCAGCCTACGGTAGTGCTGGCAGCGGGATGTCTTAATGATAATCTTAATGCTCGAGCGGTGAAGAGGGACGAGACAAGAACGAAACGTGGGTGTCCTGCGAACACCCCGCGAGGGCCTACGTGCGATTGCGCAGCCAAAATGTCACTCGCGTCAAACGTCGCTCTTTCATTATTTAACGAACATTCGTGGGTAGATTCGCAAACACGTGAAGGGACAATGCTGCAGAACGCAAGGTATTAAAATTCAGTGAGATCATGAGGCCTTCCTGTAATTTTCAGTCATATAATGAGCTTTGTGCAACTGTAAAAAATTTTAATACAGTAATGATCCGGCATGTGTTTTAAAATATTTATATTTTTTCTGTAGTGTTACCAAATCGTATATCTTCGGTTTATTGTATTTCTTCTATTTCTTTCAAATAATGAATTTCCAGTGACAGTAAAAGAAACGTTTATTCCTGTTATACAAGATTCGTTTACAGTAAACAAATCTCATATATGAATAAAAGAAAATAAATATCGTTTTTGGTCAAAGAAGCTATTCCTTTTAGTCATTGTGTTGTTTTAACTAAATTATTTGTTGACAGCAAATAAACAGTAAAGGCATCCATATTAACTGCAAACAAATTATTGTTACATAAAAACTAACGCATATCTACAGTTAACACCTCTGTTTTACTGTACAATATTCAATATATAAAAGGGATCAATGAATTATTTCAATTAAAATTCGTTATTATTTGAACGACTCACTTGAATAGTTCGTGGACAAAAAATTCCTTAGGTACAGTAAATTTTTCTGACAAATACAAAATTCTGCAGCATATTTACTGTAAATAAAAGTTTCTTTCAATGCAATAGTTGTGAGTTATTCCGTCAATAATTCATTTAGTGCTGAATTGAAACTTTTTTTAATACATTTTTCATGGATACGTCAAGTTTTTGTTTCTTTTTTGCTTCGAATGCAAATTCGATCGACCGAGTTTTTTGTTGTGTGGCATAAGGCTCGTCCTTGTTACTTTCGATTTCTTTGCGGTCGATGTGACATATAATTAGATCATTTTCTTGGCTGGTCCCGCCAGTTTTTCAGCAGACACTCGACGACAAATTGCGCCACACCGAGGAGACCTTCGTTCCCTGATCCTCGTTGGCGTTTCTTGTTTTCTGGCGCCACAGCATTTTTTGATATTAACTACTAGACAGCATTTTTAATGAATTTATATTCTACATAATTGATTGGTCTTTCATTTTATTCATTAAATCACTTGTTGTTCAAAAATTATCTGATTGGAATAACACCAACATTAACGATAATTTCATAATCTTAAATGTTAGTTGAGTTTTCTGAAAATTTAGAGATGTTTAGTTTTCAAAACAGTTATATGCAAAATATTAAATTAGGAAACCGGAATCTCTGGTCAATTCAATAGACATTGTAACGAAGAAAAATTTATATAATCTATGTTCGAAAAATGTAGGTACTTATTCAGAAGTAGTTGGAAGTGAAACTATCTTTAAAATGTTGCAAGAGTAATTTGACGTCGTTTTCTCAGAAAAGGTGCTCCATCTCGACAATTCTGATATTTTTCTCACGAAATTCCCTTTACCCCAGTTATATAACAATGCATTATCCTTAATTGCATCGACTAATCATGTGAATCTGTATGCAAAACGCAAATTGCACTCTTTTTTTGCGTCTTCTCATTCGTAAGACTTTCCAGTAACATGAAATCACGTATTTCACAACAAATGATTTCAGAGTGACATAAGCGACATTTTGCATTATTGAAAATTTTTATTTTAGCAGGTTAAGCCATGGAAAGAAAATAACGATACAACAGTAAGGGAAATTTTTTCAAAATCTTGAAACGAATTTGAATTCTATGCAGCTTATATTCTAAATGTTACATAAAATTTCAGTTGAGTCAACTAAAAATATGGCGTATCAAAAACTAGAACATTATAGAATTACTGTTTTTTTTCGTTTGTTTTTTAAAATTTTTTTTGAAATCTATCAGGAAAAAAATTTATTTCTCATTATTTCTCTGTGACACTTAGTTATTGTCTTTTAACAAGTAAGATTTTGAATGAGTATCTGTGTATAACATTATATCACTGCACTGAAACGAATTTTAATGGTGAATGATTATCATTTCAGGTCAGACATGTATATGATAGAAATCGATTTATTCTCTGCTTACGAATATTTAATGGAAAATTAGTCCAAGCTGATTTATAAAAGTGTAATGTAACTTTAAAGTCTAAGACTGATTATTATTTATACTTCTCCTATAGTTCCAGGGACTCGTCGATGTATCATTCTATGTCAAAAAGTGTGAAGTCAAAGAAAAAAAATTTTGGAAATAAGCAAATTATGTGAAACTTTTTTACAGGGTGACAACGACACACCCTCAAAGGAACAAAATCTTTTTTTATTGATTAACTCGTGAATTCGTAAAAACTTGTCTTGGACCATTCATTGCAACAACTTTACGACTTTATCGATCTAACAATGACATTTTCAACATCCACCACATTTACATTAGAAACTCGTCGAAACACAAGTTCGATTACCACAATCTCCACGAAAAAACCACATCTCCCAATCTCTTCCAGCCCTAAAATATTACCCCATTCATTCCTCTCCTATCTACAAAAACCCGCGATAAAGACCCTAGCACCGATCTAATTAAGCTCCTGAACTCGCCGAAAGATAAACTATCCCGAATAAACAACGATAACAAAACGACACTCTCCATATAACCTTTCCACTAACCTAAAAATCTCTTCATCTCTCAATGTAAACACTCCCGCGTATCCCAGATTCCCTCTCGAAAAAGAAAGCAACTAAAATAACAAAAAGAACAAGCATAAAACTCAGCAAACCTGATTCGAATCGCCTAATTATCGTATTTCGCGAAACGTTTCCTCGATTTCATCTTACCAGTTCCGATAGAAAAATACGCGCGCACCTGTTCCGATTACGATAAAACCGCAAGCCGGTTCTGCTCGCGATATGTCGCGATTTTCCACCGTTTTTTTTTCTTCATTCCGTTCGACGTGAATGATTTATGTAGGCAACCGATGCAAAAATAGATCCCACGTTTCGAAGCGGGTTAATGACTCTCGCACCATACAAAATTGGGTATGTACGTTTCACAAAACGTCTTGCGAAACTCGATTTCTTTTCCCCTTCCGGCCCCTTACTCCCCTGTGACGTTTTTTTTTCTTTCTTTCCTCCTCAGGTTTTGACATGCGTGAAATTTCCGCTACGCGTGTGTGTCATTACCTGCTTTATATAGGGCACTTTATGTGAAATGATTATTGTGAAACATCCACAATGCACTTGATTGTCTCGCCGTTCTCGCGTTCGCTCGTTCCCGCCTTACGTCGCTGTGCAGTGTTTGTTTGATGTGTACAGCCGCTCAGGGTTCTTATGGCCTTTATGGGAATCGATGGAAAACTCGACACAAAACATTTTTTTCTATACTCTGTAATGATTTCAGTATTTCAGAAACATTTCAAACAATTGCACTCCCAACTGTTTGTATACAATTGCTTTTTTCCCATGCATCCGTAAAAAAGGCCACTTTATTTCTATGGAATGCGGGAACAAAAGCCCCTTTTTTGGGTACTCGGAAATCAGCGGGAAATATC
>JAPYZL010070414.1:0-13302 GCA_030522825.1 Platygaster orseoliae | reverse complement strand
ATAAAGTGGCCACTTTTACACATGCATGGGAAAAAATATTGTATGCTACACGAGACAAAAAGGATGATTCCAACGAGTGCAAAGTTTGGGCACGAGCGTAGCGAGTGCTCAATTGCACTCGTTGGAATCATCCTTTTTCTCCCTTGTAGCATAAATATCTATTTATAAAGTATGAGACTTTGTAAACATAAACGTTACGAAAATATCACAAGGAACGGTAAAATTAAATGCTCTGACGCGCCACCTAGACCAGGTACCCGTCAATATTCCCCCCCTCACCCCACCGGCGACTCTCGGCATGAATAGCACCCTGACGTGCACACCGCCCCTGTTTTGTTCCCCTGTAGACATTGGCATAAACGTAGTGCTCACATCGCGTGAAAAGTTCAAATAAACATTTTACATAAACTGTTTACACGATGTTTGCACAAAGTTTACGTAAACTGGTGACAAATATAGTTTTTGTACAGAGATGACACAACTTACATAAGATTTGGTTAAACTTAGTGTAAATAAACATGTCTACAAGAGTTATATTTTTGATACATCGATTAAAAGTACAAAAGATTTGTAATGTAATATTGTTGAAAATATTTACAGATACAATTTTCAACTTAGCATTTTTTTCGTATTATTTGATTCAAAATATCGAAAAATCATCGTTTTGAAAAACTTTCGAACTCGTAAGAAATTTCTCTGGAAATTCGAAATTTTCAAAAATTTCTTTTTGTTTTATACATTGTTTACTCCAATCATCATTTTTTCATAGTTTACGTATTTTATTGTGAATCATGAAAACTATGAAAACTATGAAAATATGAATAAATTATGAGAATTCAAGCTGCGAAAACTCTATGAAAACAATGAAAGCTTTAAGAAAACTTTAAAAACCCTACAGAATTTTTGTTTTGCAAAGGTGGAATTCGGTTTTCAAATCCTTCATATTCCAAAATTTCTCCGAAAAATTTTTGCTAGCCCCAAAATATCATACACATTCGTAACAATAAATATTTCCAACTTTCTCAAATCGCAAAAAAAACGCACTCTCAATAATTGCAATTACGTGAATATTCCATTCAATTCAAACAATTTTCATCAACAAGAATCTCTCGGTTACTAAACCAATGAAAATTCCATTAGCGAAGGAAAACCTTTGGATGCAAAAGAGAATTTCTCCAGCAATTTTCCCAGTTAATTCAGCGAAGATCACATTAAGAAATTGGAGAAAAAAGCTCGCTTTTATCCAGGTTTCACGATGCATAAAAACGTTTATGAAACAGAATGAAAATTGATAAAAATTCCGGGGCTGATGCTAATGTTCACTCCCTGAGTTTTCCGGGGTCGGAAAACGTTCCTCCTCCTTGGGCGTGCGCGATGCGCGGGATTTGTATTTTCCCGTTTTATCTTTGGTAGAGTCTGTCCCTTCAGTCACGTGGCGATTTTTCGCGCGTTCGGACTTTTCGAATTGCAGTTTTCCGGTCGAAATACTTTCTTTAGATAACGTGAAAAACACGACATCGTGATCGCTAATTTTCCAGAAACTCGGAAAACGATTTTTCAGGCTCGCGAGTTATTATTGAAGATAATTCCTGTTTTTCAGTGGTGAGTTGAATTTATAATTTTTTGTAATTCTTTGATTTTTAATATATTTGATAATTATTTGAATCGTCCTAGTTTTGTGTAATTCACTGAGAAAAACATGAAGAAATTTTTCGAATTATTCATGAGGAAAATTACTGAAATATTGTAACTTTAACAATATTATTTCAGGTTTTGTGATTTTTATCTTACCTAGGAGAATAAAAATTGTTTATTTTACTGTACCATATTAAACAACATTTAAAGTCTGTGTGATGTGCAATATCGACAATATTTTTGTACCTTTCATTGTTTATTTATTATTTATAAATGAAATATTTATATATTTTTTATTTTTATTGCAGAAAGTTCAACAAAAGTATGGTTTGAAATGCAATACATAACTAACAAAAAAGTGCAATATTTTATTGCAATAATAACTAGATTTTTTTGTCAGTATTCAGGAATGATTGAAAAAAAAAAAATTTAGAAAATTGAAGGAAAACTTTTTCGCGAACTTTTACTTATTTCGGAATCAATAGTTGTTTGTTTTGACTTGACCAAATTTTTTATATATGTTGTACTTTCGCAAAAAAGTTTCGTTATTAAAATTACCTTTTAATAAGATTCAATGAGAATTGAAATGATATTGTATTTGTTGTTGCAATTTTATTACATGTAAAATAAGTATAAAATACTTTTCTTTAGTTCTGAAAGTATAAACTTTGATACGAAAACCAAAGAAAATTTCGAATTTGAATGGAGACATCAAAAATTAATGAAATTTTTCCTCCGCAATCTCTATCACTTGGCTGAAATTATAAATGATTTTCAATTCTCATGGTTTCATAAATATTTCAATACACAATTTGGTAAAAAACTCGAATAAATAATTTCACCTATTACGAACTTGAGCAAAAACAATTTTAAGTGCAAGATATCGATTTAAAAAAAAACACCTTTTCCTCATTCCTTGTAAATTAAAACATTGTAGCAATTTTCTACTTTATTATACCTTTTTAAATGTTAATTAAAACAGCAAATTTCAATTTTCATTATAATTCTAAACAAGTTCAGCTACGTACTTTTGCATCTTGGAATAATTTGAGAACCAGGAAATAACGAATTTTTTCATTAATTATGACATTGTCTTGGAAATATCCAAATGATCAACCGAAGTTTATTTTTAAGAAAATATTTTTTGAAATTTTATACAGTGATACAAAAAAAAGCATTGTTTCTTTGGAATTAGATTTCAAACATAGAAAATGGAAATTCCGCAGAAATTTTTCATTTTCAAAACTAGAAAATGTCAATCAACGTCATGAATATCATTTTGTGATTCTAATCAGGGAAAGTGACACACACACCTGAATAACATTTTTTTAATGCTTCGTATTTTTATTGAATCACTAAGAAAAGCAATGTAAAATCATTCACGCTCTGTAGATTTTCAGGATCACTTAAATTCGTTATTAGTTTTTGTGTCATAAAGAATATTTCCAATAACGAATTATTAGTAACTTTCTTATACAAACAATTTGTAATTCCATACAGTGTAAGAAATTAGAATTCTGAGGGTTTACGTAGTCACTATTCGAGAAATTTTTGAAAAATTGTTGTATTCACTGTTGTGAAATGTTTTTTCACACATGAATTTTTTTTCGAAGACCAATAAATTCGAGTTACTGAATGAAAATTCATTTACTTCCTGCATTCTACGTGTCTGTAAAAAAAATATTGAATATTTCTTTCATTAAGTACGAATAAAAACATGAAATTCAAAGTTATTTATAAAATTCTAGATTTCTTTCACATCCATTTTTCATACATTCGCAAATAAATATTTTACTTTCCCTTAAACTTCGAACAATTCTCCTAAAACCAACAAATTTTTGAATACATGAAAATAAGGATCTTCAAATCCCCAAATTCTTTATCCACAAAAACATGTAATTAATAGAACAAGTTGAAAAACTTTTTCTTCCCAAATCGATCACGACATTTTATCGCAAAGAAAAGAAAATATGGGTTAAAATGAGGGAAAGGCAAACAAGATTTTGGGATTAACAACAGAACACAAAACAAAGTAAATTATTAGCTGCTGTGTCGAAGATAATACGATTTCTAAGTTTCGCGTGTTTGAGATATTCTTTTGCGTTCGAATATTTAACGTCTGGTCGCTGTGGAAAAAATATGCTCCCCAAGCAAGATATCGAAACTGAAATAATACTTGAAAACACGAAATTTATATTCTCATACACTGAAATAATAATCTTATAATTATTAGATTACAATATTCTACTGTCGAATCAGTCTGGAATGTTGTTCTATTTCATAATTTTTAATTACATTTACTGTTGTAATCATTGTTTATATTTTAGTTATAGATATATGTTGTTGTTAAAACTCCAAAAATTGTACATTCTACAATATTATATCAATTATAGCTAAAAAGTTGGTACAGTTTTTTCTTTAAGCATTCTTTAAGCATCTTTAAGCATTTCTATAAATTCTGTGTACTTTTATAATAGAAGTGAGGATTTATATAGTACAATTTTCATTCTGAGAATTTTTACTTGTTTCATATTATCTATTAATAACTGGCATTCATACAGTAATTTTGCATGAAATAATGTTTTTTTATATAATAACAATATTTTCGTATTTTTTCCTATTAATATGGAGAAAATTATAAGATTTATTTCTTGGTAAACCTCAAAAGATTCCAAAAATTTCCTGAACATTCCAAATAACATTAACAATTTTTTTCTGCAAGCAAGTGAAAAAATTCCGAATTTCTTTCTTTGCAACTGTCACCGCCGAAAATCAACAACTCGACAAACTCACTCCATCAAAAACTTCCCGTCCAACTTGAAAAGTCGCAGAAAATATCAGCGGCGAGAGTCATGAAAAATTTTCGCGAGCCAGATAAAAATATGACGAGTAAAGTGGAAACATCTTGGATATTAATAAGTCGAAGAAACTTTTTTCATCAGCAAGGATCTAGAAAGTTTTTTTTAATCGGCTTTCGATACCGTGTTTATTGAATTGGGAAACTGATTGATTTTCCAAGGATTTTCTTTACATTGACGCAAATGGAAAGAAAATAATTTTCTAATAGTATGCTGGAAACTGTGTGTTTTGAACTCGAGCAGAAAATACAGTATTTTCATGTTATAACTATACTAGATATTATTTTTTCAGTGTGCTAGATAACGTGTCGTACATCGCTTATAAATTTTTAGACGGTCGTTTCTAAATTAACGTGGATCCTGCGAAACGTTTGGAAAATATTTCAAGGGTTGCGGTTGGAGAGGTTTAATCTGATGGAAAGCACGCGCTGAATTATTTAGCAAAACATAAGTTACGTTGTGAGTTCATTTATGGTTGGTGGAGACGTTTTAATAAATTCTGTTTCGTTTCGATCTCCTCTTTTGCAACGTGCCCTGTATAACATGATAGAACATTATTTGATGTAGCTTCATTTTAGAGTTTAAAAAGGGTTGACTTGGAAAATTCTCGAACTGATGTTACATTATTCATTATTAATGAATTATGAACATTGAAAAGAAATCTTGGGATTCATGAAAACTGTAAGGGAATGTATTTAATTATTAAAAATGTATTAGTTATTCATGAATTTAAAAGTTACTTAAAAATCGAGAATTTATTGCGGTGGAAATTAGCTTTCTTGGGATCTCGTAGAATTTTATATTTAGATTTATTCCTATTCTAAAAATTGCATGAAAATCAAAAATCATTCAAATTCAGAAGTGAACATTTGTTTCTAAAAAACTAAAAGAGAAAAATATGCGATAAGAAAACAATAATTCAGCTTAATTTTTATGCTATTCTGAGGATTTCGCCCCTGAATCCCTTTAACCTCAAAATTCACTTGAAAGTCACGATGGAACGTAACGTAATTGGGAAAATGCAATTCTCATGAATGAACATTAAGTGTTTTTTTTTCCGTGCCATGCCCTTTTTTCTCATGTGCGACTTTTTTCTCCCCGGAAACCAATTACTTTTTCTCACGGCGAGCGGAAAATTCGCGAGCACTCAAATCGCAAATTGCCCACGCATTTTCCGTCTAACTCGCAATCGAACCGAATTTCCTTCATCTAATGCCACTTCCACTGTCAAATTTGAATGACGATTAATCAGAATCAAATTTTTCATTGGTTGACGTAGTTCTCCGTAATTTGTTTATTTTGTAATGAAAATCTGAAAAACTTGCAAAATATTAAAACACTAGAAAAGATCTTCAAGAGTCGGATAAATTTTTATACGATTCGGAAAGTTTTGAATAGTTCGTATAATTTTGTAAGTTTGTATGAGAATTGAAAAAATGTAAAAAATTTGAAAAAAGTATAATTTGTGATTTCTGTCAAAATGCTCTTAACTTTTTTTATTGAAATCTGAAAAACTTGGAAGTTGTTAAAAAATTAAGAAAAATCCTGATGGGTTTGACAAAAATTCATTAAATACAAAAGGTTTTAAATGACGTCAAAAATTTTGAATTTAGAAAAAAATAGTAAAACATTGAAACTGTTCTCTAGAATTTCTCAGAACTCAGAAAATTTCTAAAAAATTTACAAAAACGTTCATAAATTCATTAGATTGTGAAAAGTTTTGAAAATCTCGTAAAACTATACAGGAACCATGTACGTAATGCCCTTAAAATTTTTTAATAATTTTTTAAATTTCCATACAAATCTTAAATTTCATAAATCCTTTTTTATAATATGTAAGTTTATACTTTTTCGTGTGAATATTTATGTTCAAAACATGAAGAAAATCTGGAAAATGGATTTACTACGTACTTTGCCTTCTGGGTATACTAAAAGATAGAATATTTATGTAAAATTAGACTAATAATGTTTAATAATTAACTCTATTGATTTCGTATGTAAAGAAAAAGTTTATTTTTTCAATCAAAATGTTCAAAATATACTTTATATATTTTATAATTTCGGAAATCAATTTGACGAATCATCAGATATTGTTAAAATTTCAACATGAAAATGATGAGAAGTTAAATTATAAGTACTTATTCAATTTTCAATTTTTATTCATTTCATTCAACTCAGAAAATTCTTGCCGATAGAAAAACATTGAATTACTCTATGCAAAAAATTTCCGATGGAAAATAACGTGTTTAAACGTGATTTGGCTATGAGTTTTTCCGAAGTATTGATTGATGCCGCCATTGTTTATCTTCAAAGAACTATCTCTTTATTGAAGCGCGAACATGAGAATATATATAAGCCGTTCTAAAGTTCTGAAGTTTGTTCAGATTTTTTTTTTCGCTGAAATAAGGTGCTTGCTCTACAATGAATATCATTTAAAAGTTTATTCAAACCTATAGACGTGCAAAACTTGTGCATTTTTTATCGAAATTTAGTTCATCTACAGTTCAAACAGAAAAATCGTATAAATTATGCAGTTGATACCTTTGTCAAATAGTTGCAAGGAACTTGAATAAAATTTATTAATGGTCATTTTCTATATTTACCAAACGATCAACTTCAATTTTTTCATTATCATTCAGGTCCGTAGTTTAATTTTTGTAAATTCATCCCTGTCAACAAAACAAGGCAAAAAAAAATTATCGACACTTTTACATGTATAAACGAAAATATAAAAACATGCACATCCTTTGTAAAAACTCATTTTTCAAGTTTGAATTAATCCGTTGCATTGAAAAATGTCACCATTTTTCCCTTTCGACCCCGACAAATACCCGAAATAGTCGGCTGACGTTTTTCTCGTGAAAATGACAGGGACGTCTAATATTTGCATATTGTAAGGTTCACAATGAAAAAGCATGGCATATACTCGTACAAGTTACACTTTAAAGGACGAAGGATCGTTTATTTTCGCCAAGCTCGTGGCACCGGCACTTTCGTGAATTATGAATCTTGAGTTTCTACAATGCAAAAGAAGCTTGCATTAGCTATCTTTTTTCCCGTTCTCACTTTTTTTTCATCCCCTGCTGAGACATAATATTCGCATTTTCGGTCGTCTCGGGCAAAGATTTCACGACCCGAGATTTACTTCCTTTTTCCGAAGTGGGATAATAAATTGCGCAGCTTGAAATTGGTACCAATTTGCCGGGCGTTCGAAATATGTGGAAATTTTTTCGAAGGTTGGAAAATGGAAAAGAGAATGGAAAATGGAAAGTTCGTGTAAAGGTATAGCTTGAATCTTTTAATTTGAGGTCATTTGTCAGAATTTTGACTAATTTGAATCGTGGATTTTAAGAGGTTTAGTTGATTTTTTTGCCTCAATTCGGTCAAAATGAGTTATTCTCGAAGAATATTAAAGTCACTGAAAAATTAACAAATTTTGCATTTTCACAATGCTTGATTTTACAAATTTTTTTTCTACTCTTCAAAAATTGCACAAAATTACACAAATATCTGAAAAAAAATTTTAAATGTTTTATTTTATTAAATTAGCAGCAAAATGCATGAACTTGCGAATAACTTGTCATCCTCTTAAATGCTCGAATTTCGTTAATATAAATTACTCTCGGAAAACTCTCGAACATTGTCAAAAATTTTTGGAGCCACTAAAAAATCCAGGATTTCGTATTTTTCCCAATGCTTGATTTCTCTAATTTTCTACAATTCTCTGAAAATTTTTCAAAATCGCATGAATTCTTGAAAAAAACAAAACTGAAAGGTTTCAGAACATTCTCGAAATGTCAATAAAATTTAACAAAATGAAAACTTAAAGCAATTTCACAATAATTACAAAAAAGTGTATTCAATCGGGAATATTTTTCCATCTTCCTGAATCTCTTAAAATAAATTTCGAAAGTTTCTTGAAAAACATTGTCAAAAACTATCAAAGTAACTCAAAAAATTAGGAAATTTCGGATTATTCACAACGATAACATTTACAAACTTTTTTACGATTCTTCAGAAAAAAATGCTTACTGTTTCAGACCATTATTCAAAAATTAAAAAACTTTAAATAAATATTTTTCCATTTTCTTAAATTTCAGAATTCCTTCATAATAAATTACTCTCAAAAGATTCTTGAAAAGTTGATAAACTTCCAAGAAATGGAACAAGCCTGAAAAAATTTCACGATTGCATCAAAATATATCAAATCTTATTCACCCTCTCAAAATAAAATACTTTCTAAAGTTTCGTCAAAAACTATTAAAGCTACTGAAGAATCCAGAACTTTTAAATAGTTTGCAAAGTTCTATTCCACAAATTTTCAAAAATTCTTTAAAATTTCTTCAAAACTGCATAAATTCCAGAAAAAATTAAAAACATTCCAAAACATTCTAAAAATGTGAATAAACTTTAAAAACATGCATCAAACTTGCGAAAATTTGACAAATTTCCACGACATACGTAATCTTTCGATTTATTTTAATGTATTCGAGCCCGAGTAACAACTCTTCGTCTTATTCATGAAATCGGGTGTAGGTCGTCAAAAATGACTACCTTTCTGCAAATCAATACAATATTGATTAGTTAAGCATAATAAACTTAGTACAATTGAATGCTTCGTCAGTTCACGTCAGTTTTTCTTAGAACCAGAAAACCCTTTACCTTCACGAAAACATTACAAAATTCAATCGCTACTTATAAACAATTTATAATTATTTTAAACAAACAAGTTTTTTCGAATTCTTCACAATAAATTATTTTCCTAACTTTGTAGTTTTCTATAACTGAAAATCAACTTTTATCCCTATTCGAAATTATTTTAAACCAACAAACTCCACTAAACGAATGTTTTCGAATTCTTTTCCAAGAAATATTATTTGCCCAACTTTGTAACTTCCCATGAATAAACAGCTCCTCTTATCCCCATTCAAACAACTAATAACAGCATCACCATCAACGAAAAAGTTGGGAAAAACTGTGATCCCGAAGAAAAGCACTTCTCGGAATTCCTCCATTATATGCCCTTGTCTACGGAGCACTTACTTCCACTTGCTCTCTTTGGCTACGTGAATTGTGGCAGGGAAAGTTTTGAATAACTTAAATGCAGTTCGAAAGTAATTAAAACCTCGTCCCTCAAAATAGTGGAGCTTCAATATTTTCGAAAATTCGTGTTTAAGCCCGTGAAACCGAAGCTCGAGCGACAACTTAAAGCTTCTGATATATTATGCATCGGTCATCTGAGGTCCCTGGAAAGTCTTTCATTTGTATGCAAATTTTCCGAGTTAGAGAAGGCATTCTAATTCCGTTTCAAGATTTCGCGTTAAACAAAAATCGCGTTTTGAATTATTAAGTGGTTTAAAAATTGTTGCATTACTATATTCTCATTGAATAATTTGTTTTTGTTTTACAAAATTTGGACAAATTTTGTACTGAGACAAATTTTACGGTTATTTATTTAAAAAGCACGCGAACACATTAATTTCAGGGGTGTTCATGAAAAATTTAATAACACTACGATGAAAAGAATTTAAACTTTTTTTGCATCATTAAATATGAATTTTAAGGGGGCGGATTATGTGTAGAGAAATTTGCAGAAAATTATTATGAAAAGTTTACTCGATTTATTACATTTTATAAGTACCTAGTGAGTAAGAGCTTCGAGCTCTCATTACATTTTAAATGCCACGTTGAGAATCGATTGGTTCTATAAGCGAAACCTTTTCATCATCGAACTAATAGAAGAACGACATGTAAATGTGGCATTATATTGACAAGCACTTCATCGCTTCAATTGCGTTTTCCACTTCAATTGAATTGATAGTGAACCAACAAAAAACAAATATTGAGATAATATTTCTGAATTCGTATTAGTTCACATTTTAATATCGTTTAATTGGAAGACTTTCTATTATTAGAAATAGATAAAAAAAAGTTTTCAAATTATTGAATCTGGAAAAAGTTTTATCAGTATCGTTAAAACTTTTGCGTTCGCTCGAAAATAATTGAATTGATGAAACTGATTGGATGATTTAATGATAACATCGAAAATGTAAACTAAGTTTCCATAATTTATTATTGTCTGCATTTAAAATAGTTTTATCGGTATGTCTTAAGATTCTTTAAAGAATTTCCAAATTGCTTTTTCGAGTTATGAAGGAATGTCTGAAATTAGTGAATTTCGGGTATACTTGATTGGAACAAAAAGTTTTGACCTTCATTTTTAGAAATGATTTTTAGAAAAAGTAATACTTAAGATAAAACAACGATGAAATTTCAAATAAACTCTTCAATTTCTTCGAAAGTTTTTGAAAGTCTTATTGAAAGTTTCAGGAGTAAAATATTTTCGTCCAAACCTTAAAATTAAATAAATATTCAAAATATATTGATTTATACAAAATCTAAGATACTTGCAATTAGAACTTCAGTTCAAATTACAAAATTTTTGAAGAGTAGTGACGTTAATAAACTCAAGATTTTAAAACCTTTTTGGATTTTTGAAAATAATTTTATCTTTTCCAATACCTATGTCAAGCTCCAAAACTCAAAACATCAAAAGATATTTCCAAAAGTAGGAAAAAATCATGAAAATTAGAAAAAAAGTTTTTAAATCAACCCAACCATACATTTTTTAACATTAAATTTTTCAAATGACAAACTTCAACGTTGAGATAATAATTAAATTTTTTACAATCAAAAAAATACCATATATACAATAAACAACAAAGAGGAAAATTTTTAAACAAACTGTTCAACGTATAATATTCGATCGTAAAAAATATCCAATACAAGAAGAATTTTCGTCAGAAATGAAAATTTCCATAAGTCAACATTTCGAAGAGAAAATCAGCTCAATAATTCTTTCTGGCGTTTTCTTTTATTTCTCCACTTTTCTCGTCCAATTTTCCAAGTTTTATCTCAGACGTGGAAAACCACATGAAAACTCACCGAAACGCTCAGCCCAAGAATCATTTCAGATTCAATCAAGGAGAGAAATGGAAAAATTTCATCTCGAATTTTCTTTTCCCACACATGAAAAGAGAATAACTTTCCTGCATTTCCGATCTTAAATTGAACGAGGGTTACTCTTAAATGCAAATTTCATGGCTTGTTTGAATTACCCTAATTACAGCTTTTCTAGCTTTAGATTCTCTCGAAAGACATACATTGCCTTATGTAATCACGTGCTTAAGATGTCAAATCGTTATCGGAGTGTAATTTTCTAATTATTTGCATTGCTGAATAACCCACGATATTTGGTTTTATCTCTGCTAAGGGGCTGTCCACATATTACGTTATCATATTGAAAAGATACAAAAATATAAATCGACGTTGAAGAGAAAGAGATTCATGCAAAAAAATTGATGACGTAATATGTGGACAGTCCCTAATGGAAATAAAGGCAAAGGTAAAAAAAATTACTAACTCTTAAATGTTTACATCAATGGATTTGATTTCTTAGACTAAAAAATAATTAAGGGAGACAAATCAAGTGTAATAACTAATAAATAATAAATTATAATTCTCAGAGTTACCAATTTTTCCTTTTTGAAAAATTAACTTTCAACGATAATCATTTTAAATAATAATAAGTGACTATGTACGAAAAATTTTAACAGTTATTAAACTTCTAAGCAGTGTTCCAAGTTTTTCCAAAGTTAATAAACATATAAATATATAACAATAATTATAAAGTGGGTCCGCGTTTTTATTTTCATATATTGAAACAACTTTCGAAATTGCGATAGTTCACGTCCAATTGCTCATCGAAACAAGACGTGAAACCGTAAAAGTTGAAGAACGTTCGTGTTTCGTTCGAGTGAAAACATCCGGAAAAATAGCAGGGTAAATCTTTCAGCTTTTTCAGCCTCGTTAACAAAATGAATTTCAGAAGCCGCGCATTGTCGAGAGCTTCCGCTTGACAAATTGTCACGCTTTTTTCCCCAAACTCATTCAGCCGTCCCATTGTTGCTTTCAAGAAATTGTCAGTGCTTCGGTCCATCAAGGCTCATCGTCTTGAGTGCGCATTATCACGAAAACGCCCTCGTCTTCCGCAAACAACGCCAACTTTTCCCGCAAATGCCCGCAGTTACTATTTCACCTAAAACGTAGTTTCCGAACTCACAACACCCTTGAAAATACATTCGAAGAAATTATTAGGGTCAACAGGGATAATTGTGACACATGCAATTTTACCCATATAAATTAAAAAAAAGCAATTTGTGACATGTATTCTGTTGATTGCTCGATATTTATTTGCAAATAAACTAATTGTGAAAAGTTATAAACTATCTATGTTCAAAAAATTTTACTAGTTGAATTCTACACAATATCCCATTAACGCCCAAATTGTAGGTATGCACATGATCATATTTCATCGATTGCAAAAAACGCTATGATAATGGAAATCTTACGAAACTTCGTACCTAACTATTTTCGAGTATGCTCTTTCCGATTTTGTTACTTGGAGACCATTAAAAATTGATTTTCCAATAAAATTTTGCAATTAAAGTGAAAATTTCGACCAATTTTTAAGGTAGTTTTTCCAAAAAAGCAATTTTTTCAAATCGTTTGACCACTCGAATCGACCTGTTTTCGTCAAAAGTCATGCAATTTTGATATAAGCTTTAAAACCATGCATATGCGGAAAATTGATTTTTATTCGTTTTTTCAAAATGGCGGCTGGAAAAGTGTAAAATTTTTCGTGACATTAAAAAAATGATCTGAAACTGTTTTATATTGTTTTTTGAAGTGAATCGTTGAATACTGTGTTGAACTTTGTGAAAAATCATTCTTGAGTAATTCTTGTACA
>JAPYZL010070395.1:0-12700 GCA_030522825.1 Platygaster orseoliae | reverse complement strand
CCAAAAAAGTGTATTTTCCTCCCACGCTCCACGCAAAAAAGTGGCCATTTTTTTGTACATGCACGGGAAAAAATATTGTATGTTACATGAGAGAAAGATGATTCCAACTCGTGCGTTTGGGCACTCTATACCGCTCGTGCCCAACTTCGCACTCGTTAAAATCATCCTCTTTCTCCCTTGTAGCATAAATATCTATTGGGACTTCCTAGAGTTCTTGTTAATTGCCATGTTTTGAAAGTGTCACAATGAAGTGCATTAAATAATCTGTTATTTTTGGAGGTTTCGATGATTTTTCATACTTTATGAAGATAATATTCTGATTTGAAGTCGAAATGAGTTTGAATATTTTACTAGAGTTTTTACAATGTTTTATCATTTTTTAAAAAACGTTTTCGTTTGATATTATTATTATCTTTAATTAAAAAATTGTAGTTAGTGATTGTTTAGTAAGATATTTTACATAATATTTATTCTGATTTCTGTTTTAAAAAATAATCGTATCATTACAATTTTATAATTTCTTTTCAAATTTTGATTATCATTTTGTCTATTCTCAGTTGTTTTTTTTTTATTGATTCCGGATATCTATAAAAACTTGTTCGAATATTATTTTCATTCTACATAATTGTCTAGATCAGAATTTTTAGGAATATAATTTAAAATCCAACAGTTGAATTTTTTATATAAATTCGCATTATTTTTGTACCTTTACTATAAATATATCGAAAAACTAGACAAAGGCACAGAAAGTCTATGCTGTTACGTAGAACTACGTTAACCAATTAAGTTAATATATTTTTACATATTATTCTGAAAAGACGTTATATAATAATGAGCATCATATATCTACTTACTTGTAATGTAATGCTACTTACTCCGATTGTAATGCCTGCTCTTCAATATAATTTCGTTAACTTCAATTAACCTAAAATTTTTATTTAAATATTATCAACTACTCTACAAAAGAAAAAAATTGAAAAAGTAGATTATGTTTTAAATCGAATTTTTGTATTCCATTTTATTTATTTATTCATTTTTTTATATGTTTTTCTCACTTACAATATTACAATTAAATTTTTTTTCGACTAAAATCGAATCAAAAATTTTCTATTAATTTCTCAAAATGTAGAAAAAAATTTTTTATTTTTATTCGTCAACTATTTTCACTAAAATTGGTCGGTGGTACGAAAAGTAATAAATATATCTATGACATTCAATCTTATTGAATTAATAATACAAATTAATGATACTCCCCCCCCCCCTATAGCAGCCTTTACGTGGCTGTT
This sequence comes from Platygaster orseoliae, assembly GCA_030522825.1. NCBI lineage: Eukaryota > Metazoa > Arthropoda > Insecta > Hymenoptera > Platygastridae > Platygaster > Platygaster orseoliae. The sequence goes on along the minus strand of JAPYZL010070395.1, from coordinate 11,414 downwards.
GCCGTTGTCGTTGCATGTTCCTAAATTTACCGCCCTCCTTATAAAAGCGCGGCGAAAGACATAGTTATACATACGTCAAAAACGAGCTACTGCTGCAAAAAAATTTAACAAATTTTTCTAAACAGTCCATCTTTCTGCTACTACAGCAAATCCTTTTTTTTCATGAAAAAAATCAACAACATGCAGGCGTCTTCACAATAAAAACTCTGCACTATCAGTAATTCGATAAACTCCTATGCCAAGTACCGCAGGAAATTCAAACATCGCCAGTTCAGATTCCCGAAAAAATCGCGTAATCCAAAGACACCGGTTATTCCTTGAGTTCAGCAGGTATCCACGTATAAAATATTCAATTGATTTTTCGAAATCCCGGCAAAATGTTCAAGTAGTCGAAGGAAAAGGCCGTTACCGGCGCCTTTTACCTCGCGAGGAATTTACGACTTTTCGGAGCGGGCGATTTCAATTTCCACGATCTTGCGGTTATCTCACGCGGGTGCGTTTACCTACTCGCCACCTACACGGGCGCGCCGTAGCAGGCCCGTTCGGGGTTTATATTGCCGCCGACGCTGATAACGGCCATTACTATACATATCGCGCTTCTGCGTAATACTCCCAACTATCGCACCGGACCACTGCCGGCATACCGAAGAACATTTTCTGTCCCGTCGTTTAATAAATAAGCGCCGCGAGGCATTCCCACACACCAACTAACGGACGTCGACTTTCCAACAGAACTATTCGTCCGCGAAACGCTTCGATCGACAGGACGGTTACCAGTTTCGTATGAATCAGCGTCGTTTCCGAGGTTTCTGCGTGGTTAAAGATGAAGGTGCTCTTTCAGTTTAGCTAAAGGAATAGTCAAATTCTACTACATGAATTAGTGATTTATAAGTTTGCCTTTTAATTATTGTAATCTTCGAAACGACTGAACAATTTGTGAATTTATTACTAATGTGAAGAATGACATTTTCATTAACAACATTAGTAGTTTCAAATTTTACTGTTCCATTAGTACAATTTTTTCAGTGACTAATTGATTAATAGATTCTCACCATTTAGTTGACAAATAATTTGATGGTAAAAAGTGAAAATGTTATCTAGTTGTAAAAATCATTGTTCGACACTTGGTTATAAGGAAGTAAACATTTTAACAAATGTATAAATATGTCTAATGATTGCCTAGTTTTTCCCATGTAGTAATAATGAACGAGAATTTGAATACAAGATTATCACTAATTGTCCTAGTAAATATCCACTGTTCAATTAGTTCACTAATTTTATTAATCAACACTATTCTCAATAGTAAAAATCTAATAATGAACCTAAAAAATTAGTGAATATCGACTTTCTCATTAGTTTAATTCTATTAATCATTAAGTAATAATGCACTTATAGGACTAGTCTAAGTCTACTAATTATTACAGTAGTGGATTTCTACTAAAGTTTGAAAGTAATAATTCACTGATTTCTTTACTGATAACTTACTAATTTAGTTAATAAGCTGAAATTACTATTTTTATTAGTGATTTTTCACTTATCTTTAGTAGCTCGCTTTTCTCTTTTTCAATTAGTGAAATTCCACTCATATTTAGTAGTTTTCTACTAATTCAAATTGACAGAGTAGATACAGAGTCTGATCGGGCCTCATTGGGGCCCTAGACAGAAAAAAAATTTTTTTCTAGCTGCAAAAAGATGGGCTGTTTGAAAGCAATTTGGCGGAACGAATTTTTTGCGGCAGTAGCTTATTTTTGTTGCTTAAAGAAATATTTTTTGCTACTAGAGCCCCATCATTGTCAGAGTTGATAAAAATAGGCACATGCATATTTTTGCATGTAATGCATATTTTGGCCTTTTTAAACTTGCATGCATATTTTCTTCATTAAATTTTGTTAGAAATAATATGAAGTTTATAATGAATTTTGTTAGGGATCATTAGAATTTTCTACATTTTGTTGAAACACGATACATAAAATATTTTTGAAATTTTAGTTGAATTTTATAATTATGAATTCAATTTTTTCGTAACGAAACAAAACACATTATAAAATACTCAATAATGAAATAATGGTTGAAAAACAATTTTTTCCTTTTTTTTTTGTCATCATTTTGTTTTTTTTTTGTTATCATCAGTGTCTATGATATTTTATTTCTTCATTTGGAATTATGTTTTTGTAAAGAGATTTTAGAAAAATTTTTTTTGCAGGGTTCTTTTCTGAATATTAAGGAAAAATTTGTGGGACTGATATTTTAGAAACATATGTGACTTGGAATGAGGAAATAGGGTTTGAGAGTAAAAGCCGTAAAGCTCATATTACATTTACGCTCTTGATAAATGTAGGCCTTACGGCTTTTCCGCTCAGACCCTATTTCCTGATTCCAAGTCACATATATTGGCTTTGGAATAATATAATTTTTGATCTTTTACGAACTAATAATGAAAGAAAAAATTTTCAACTTTTCTTATCGGAGATTTTAAAATAATGCAACTCTTAAAATTTTTTTTTTATTTGTTTTTTTTTTGTACTTAATATAAAGAAGTTCGATTTTTGTGACTTTTTGGTTAACAAGGATTGTAGTTTTTTTAATACCACTTTTCGTATTTTTCTTTTGATTTTTAGTATTCATGCAATTTGAAGGATTTTTCGATATTATTGTTGATTTCCATTCAGCATTTTAGAATTTGATGCTATATAAATCAAAGTTCAAAAAAATTCAAATATGTTTATAGATTTCTGAAAAAATTATGTCCCTACGGATTTCAGGTATTTTATAGACTCCCAAAATTTTATTATGTTATGTTGTTTCAGAAATGTGGTTGAATTTTTGAGTTTCTTAATAGATACATACTATTTCTATGAATTGTTTTATAAATTTCGAGAAATAAAAACTACTGTATTCAAAACTCCAACGATTTAGTTAATTTTTATTGATTTTTCAGAAAAAATTATCTTTATTCCTTTTTTAAGAACTTTTTTTGGGAACTTTTATATTTTCTATACGATTTCAAGAATTTTCTGTTTTTTTAAAGCTTTTTTTCATAGATTCCTAGAAATAATAATTATTTTAGGTAGACAGTATAATTTAAAAAATATAGTATTTCACATATTATGAATATGTGTTACGTTTATTTCTAATTGAAAAGTCTGTAGAATCGCAAAAATTCTCATGAATTTCGATACTCATGTAGATTCTCAAAATTCTGTAAAACACGGAGACCATATATTATACTTACAAGGAAGTTACCCGAAGTGTCCGACGCCGATTTTGATTAAATTGTAATAATTATGTTGTTGGCGACTCAAATATAAGCCACACGTATTTTTTTTTATCTGCTGAAAATCGGTTTTAAGGGATGAAATCAACCCTCAAAGTAGGGCATGTCAATCATCCAAATATATAACAGTTTCATTTAATAGCGCTTATTTTTCGCGAACAAAACGTATTTCTTTTTTTTTTGTTGGGGGGAATCATGCAACATATATTTTGGATGAAATCAAAAAGTGTATTCTCGGGGGTGAACTACCCGCTTGAAAATTTATTCTTTTAATAAAAAATCCAGATTGATGCTGAAAATTCTGAAAAAAATATATTATATACAAAGGGCAAGTTAGGAGTTGACCGGTTTTTTCTTTTTTTTGATATTCCCTCATTAAGGGGGTTGCAACCCCTAACATGATTTTTTCATAACAAAACTTTTTTAACGCTGAAAATTCTAAAAAAACTATTTTCCTCGCCGTAGATGAGAGCAGAGTCTTCACCTTTTCTTATTTTTCGGATAGTCCTCAAATTATGGAGCTGCAACCTCCAAAATTATTTATTTCGGCATACAAAAATTACGTTGACGCCAAAAATGCCATATATAAATATGTCATGGACAGCAGGCAAGGCTTAAGTACACCAGATGTTTTCCTTTTGATATTCCCTTAATTAGGGGTTTGCAACCCCTAACGTGATTTTTTGTATAACAAATCCATTTCAACGCTAAAAATTCGAATAAAAATATTTTATACACTAGAGACAAGAGCAGAGTCTCCCTCTTTATTATTTTTGCATAGTCCTAGAATAATGGGGTTGCAAACCCCTAAAATTAATTTTGCATATCGGAAATTGAGGTTAACGCTGAGAAATTCTGAAAAAAATATACAATTCATAGAGACAGTTGTGAAGTCGACCTGTTTCAACTATACTCCAAAAATTGGGGGTTGCGACCCCCGAACTTCATTATTTTGATCTCAAAACATTACACTGATGCCGAAAATTCTGAAAAAATGTTTCTTATACAACAAACTAGAGCGAAGTCGGCGTTCCTTTAATTTTCTAGAAACTGATAAACTTTCATTAATCAGTTGAAATCTACTACGACTTATGATACAATCTGTGTCCCTGTATGGGCTTGCGGGGAATATCATGGAAAGTTCTGTGGCCAGTACGCTGGTACTATCTGTTCATGTGTATTATTTTTCTCCGATATTACGCATAGAATATCTCACAGAATTCTCTGGTGTGTAAAATATTTTTATTTGAATTTTCAGCGTTGAAATGGATTTGTTATAAAAAAATCATGTTAGGGGTTGCAACCCCCTAATTGAGGGAATATCAAAAAAAGAAAAAACCGGTCAACTCCAGACTTGCCCCTTGTATATAATATATTTTTTTCAGAATTTTCAGCATCAATCTGAATTTTTTATTAAAAAAATAAATTTTCAAGCGGGTAGTTCACCCCCGAAAATACACTTTGATTTCACCCAAAATATATGTTGCATGATTCCCCCCAACAAAAAAAAAAGAAATACGTTTTGTTCGCGAAAAATGAGCGCTAATAAATGAAACTGCTATTTGGACGATTGACATGCCCTACTTTGGGGGTCGATTTCATCCCTTAAAACCGATTTTCGGCAGATAAAAAAAAACACGTGTGGCTTAGATTTGAGTCGCCAACAACATATTACAATTTAATCAAAATCGGCGTTGGATACTTCGGGTACCTTCCTTGTTAGTATTTTTCATATTAAAAATTATTTCATTTCACTGAGATTGCCAATAATTCTACGAATTCGGTCGAAATCCTAGAATTTTAAGAAACGTCTTCGAATTTCTAAAATTCTGTGTATTCACTACTATGTACAACCAAAATTTGTAAATTGCTACATCATTTCATGGTAATTAGATATTTCACTGAAATGTATCAAGTATTTTACAAATAAGTAGTGCTGCCCACAATATCCAAATATTCTTTTACCAAGAACAGGTAAATACGCATTTTATATATCAATTTAAAATCGAGAAAACCCGCAAATCTTTTTTTTCCAAAACGAAAAGTCTCACCATTACTCGAAATATATGGAATAGAAAAATGCCGACTTTCATAAACTAAAAAATGTCAATCCACCAAAATATTGAATTAAAAAAAGCCATGCATTCACGTCGATTTTGATTACATCTTTTGTAACATTAAAAAAATGAATGGCCATTGAATCCTGAATCAGGAATCTTGTCATCAGTAGAGGGATTATTTTTTTATCGCTTTCATCCTCAGCATTGTAGTAAAGAATCAATATTTCATGAGAACTAATCGTGAAACGTTGTAACTGTCACGCTAATCCAATCTGCTTTCTCACTTCGCATAATCACTTTAATTTAATACCCGTGCTTCACGCCTTCAATTTGTCACCTTCGATAACGACCGGCATCATTTCATTTCTATACATCTCCATTTCAAAATACCGATATTTTCCTATATTTCGAAGTGAGGTTTATGCTGCGCAATATTTTTCATAGTTTGATGCAGTTTTGATGATTCCTTAGTACTCATGATTAACTTGAATATCAAATTTTTTTTAACACATTTATTTGATTCTTGTTTAATATTTTCATGTTTTTTCTATAGATTAATTCTCATAATCTGTAATTTTGCATTATACTGCATTATAAAATTTTATTCTCTTATAAGAAAAAGAACTTTTAATTTCTATTTTAAATATTGGAAAAATGACTATATATTCTAGGAAAATCTAAAATATTATTTAAATTTCTTATTTACTATAGCCCATTCAGCCGTACATGGATTTATTTTTACCATGCAGTAAACGAATAATTTGAATAATACAATATTTTACACAGTAAAATTTACTACATTTTGTCTCGATCCTTTATTATCATATTTTTTAGTAAAAAACACTAGATTTTTCTCTTAGTGCACTTATTCATTCAAATAAACAATTGCCTAAAATATCAACACGAACTTACTGTTAATAATCGTTATTGTAAACAGTTTGGCTCGGTTGGCCGATGACGCTCGCGTCGCTTGATTTATTCATTCGGAACGACGTTAGCCGGCGCGCGGCGAAACGCGTTACCTAATTGAGAAGCGCAATGGCCGGTGAGTTATCGCCGCGCGACTCGAGCGCGAACGGCTTCGCGGGCGAGACACATTCCCTCGCGCGATATTCCGTATTTCGCGACACGCACACATATCCCGGGAGGAGAGAAAGAGCCCGAGGAAATGGGGAGAGCGCGTCGACCACACGCGTCGACAAGTAGATACTGATTGAAATACGACCAGGATTCGCTATCTCTCCTCTCTCCCAGGGCGAGGAGCTCGCCGGCTCTTGGCCACCGCCTGATGCTTCTCTTTCTGAGGTTTCACACCGGCACTTAACTTTTCTTGCGCGTTGCGAAACTTCCGGTAAAATTTAGCAACACTGAGAACAAAATATTGTGACTCTCACAATACTGTGTAGTAAATGGGAATCACTCAGACATATTGTATTTTTTGCTAGATAATATGTATAGTAATTTTTCAACACCATATTGTAAGTATTGTCAAGTAATATTATAGCAACAAATATATTTTGTCGTAATTTTCAGAATAAAAATCCATTCTCAGATTTTTCCTGAAAATAATAGCACTTTAAACACTAAGAAAAAAATGTTGTATTTATTACAATACTGTATAGTAAACGGGAGTCACTCAGACATATTGTACTTTTTGCTAGATAATATAGTAATTTTTGCAACACAACATTGTAAATATTGTCAAATGATATTGTTGCAACAAATGTATCTTGTTGTAATTTAAAATATATTTTGTCGTAATTTTCAAAATAAAAATCCTTTCTCAAATTTTTCCCGAAAATAATAGCATTTTCAACACTGAGGAAAAAATATAGTAATTATTACAATACTGTATAGTAAACGGGAGTCACTCAGACATATTGTACTTTTTTCTAGAAAATATATTACTCTTTGCAACACCATATTGTAAATGTTGTAAAATGTTATTTTAGCAACAAATATATCATAGTTTGTTGTAATTTAAAATATATTTTGTCGTAATTTTAAAAATAAAATTCCCTTCTTAGATTTTTCCCAAAAATAATCGCATTTAAACACTGAGAAAAAAATATTATAATTATTACAATACTGTAGAGTAAACGGGAATCACTCAGACATATTGTACTTTTTGCTAGAAAATATATAAGTTTTTGCAACACCGTATTGTAAATATTGTTCAATGATATTGTAGCAACAAAAATATTTTGTTGTGAAAAATCCTTTATATCCATCGTTTTTTACAATACATCTCGTACTTTTTACAATATTATATTGAAATCCTCACTAATTTAGATTACAAATAAGCTGAATGACATAATGAGATACAATATTGTAAATCCAAAAATGTATGGTAAATTTTACTATATGCAAAGAATTTCGCCATGCATTTTTTTATATGTACAGTATTTTCATTTTATACATGAAATATCATATTCTACAAGCTGAACAACAAGTTATAAAAGTTCAAATATCATATTACATGTTTCATCATACAGATATAGGATTCTTTGTAATAGTAAAGTAAAAATTCTAATTCGTATAGTACAATTTACGTGTGCAAATTTGAGGATTTTCAGAATCGTATATTAAGAACTGTTATACGTATTGTAATTTATAGAATATGACGATCTCACTATTCAGTATTGTAAGAAGTAAAATAAACATTGCAAGTTTTGCAATATAATTGAAAAAACTGCAGTATTATTGTAAAAATTACAATAATATTGTACTTTTTGCAATATATCTGGCAAAATGTGCAAGATTTTTTTCTCAATGTACATAAAAAAAAATTCGCTGTAAAAGCAAAAATATGTATATTTTCTCTACACAATTTGACATAACGAATTTTTTTTGCAGGAGTAGTTTATTTTTTTGTTGCCAAAGCACACTTAGGTAAAAATCTGGGTAACTTGTACTATAAATATTGGAAAAATTACTGTATACTGGAGAAATCTATATTATTATTTCTATTTTCTCATATATTATAGTAAATTAGATTGTTACTATGCAGTATAGTAAAACGTCAAATATCACAATTGTAAATTGAATGTTGATATATAGTGAAAAATACTGGACATATTGTATTTTTCACTTAGGTAAAAAACAGTTCTCAATATAGAAAATATGGGAAGTTACCTTACATGATCATAATTTCTTCATTTTGCCATTATTATTGCTGTACATATATAAGTTTCACTAGAATGTAGAGCTAAAAATACTGTACTATACACCAATGACTACAATATGAATATTTGAAATAATACAATACTGTATATAGTCAAATTCACTATATTTCATCTCGATCACCCATTACTATATTTTGTTGTAAAAAGTACTAGATTTTTATTTCAGTGTGTATCAGCAAAAATATGTTCTGCTTTAACACAATATTCGACAGAACAAATTTTTTTTTGCAGCACTAGCTTATTTTTTGGTAGGCACAGCACAATTATTGTGTATGAAATTCCATTGCATAGTGATTGTACTCTTGTTGCAAAAAAGAGTTGTTGAGGCAACAAAAAAATAAACTAGTGCTACGAAATAAATTCGTTCAGTCAAGTTGTGTTGAAACAGCCAATTTTTTACTGATACAGCAAACTTTTTTACTGTGCAGCTTTTATTTTAAAGAGTCTTATATTTATTTTTATACATTTGAGTTGTTTTCTTGCAATTTTCATTGAAAGTTTTTGCAAACGTAATATGCAATATTCAAATTTACACTCTGATTTATTTTCAATAACTTTTTTAAACTATAAATTCAAGAAATTGAAAAATTAAAATGATATAATCAGAATCCATACGTGAATAATTATAAAAAAAAATTTTTCCAAAACGAAAACAATTCCAAGAAATGACTCCGAATGTGATAAACCTTCATTTCGAATATCAACAAAATAACCTTCTAAATCTCTCTAAAACAACTTTTAATTCAAAAAACCCCTAAATCATCGAAAAAAGACAAGACCGGAACCCAACCCCATGATTCACCGAGTCATTTGAATCATTCATCACGACCCCAAGGCCTCACTTATGTACTTTTCAACTATTTCGTACGAACATAAAAGATTTTTTGCCGCTGTACTTTGGCCAGCCCAAAAAAAGCGCGAACGGTCGAGTGTTTGGAAAGAGGATCACGAAATGACAAACAGCTCATCCGTTGCTGGGGCCTTATCGCGATCAAATCGCAATACATAATCAACACCTTTTGCAAAAGCTCGTTTTGCATTATGGGACGAATTAATTTGACCGGCCTTCCTTTCTTTTTTCCTCCTCGGCGACATATCGTGAATCTAATTTGTTAACCAAAGCGCCCAAAATTGCTTGGCTTAGTATTCAAAAGGCCAGGCCGAACGTTATTTATGTGCCATCAACGACCGCGGGACCGTGCATTCGAATCCCGAATAAGATGCATTCTTTTACGAGGGCAACGGCGATATATTTTCTATCGCGTGAAAATATTTATGCCATCTAATTACGTTGATGAATTGAAATTTATTGGCACTGCGTTAGCGGAATGCCAACGTGGGAACCCGGGGCCGAGCGATGCCGAGTATGTTGCCACGCGGATTCGGAAGCGAAACGTCCTGTTTAGGGTCCAATTTAGAATTTCGACTTGGATCTGGAAATTTCGGTGTTTGATATATTGTGGGCAGGTGCGTAGACAGAAGAAGGTTTTGGGGGTTAAAACCCCTCTCGAAATTCATTTAAGATTATCTATTGTTCCTTGTAAAAATAGAAAAAAGTTATGATGACATAGAATATGTATGGAAATTTGAAAAAATAAATTATCACCAAAGTAAATAGAAGTCACTAGGAATAATCCTAGTTTCAGGAAAAATTATTTTTAAAAAAATTGTAACTATAAGTTTTTGTTTAGAATAACGTAGAAAAAATGAATTCTAACTATTGTTTCTACTCAGTGATTATTAAGAAGAAAAAAAAGTGTTGCTGAATGAAAGTTCGAAAATCTGAAAAACCTTGAACTCTGGAACATCGTATTCTGAAAATCTACAGAGAAATTCAAAAGAATGTCAGATAATTTTTCGAATCATACAAATACCAAAAATACTTACAAGTGTAAAAGTAATAGAATTCTATGAAAAAACTATTTTGTGAAATATCTGAACGAATAATTGAGATTCACGAAACTTTGAATTTTAGAGCATCAATTTCAGAAAAACATAAATAGAAATCCACAGAAATTGAAAATTCTAACAAATCATAATAACTAATTATAACCAAAATAAACAGAAATGATCCTTACTCAAATATAAAGAGCAAATCAAATGATTTTATATTAGTTCTCAATGTTGAACGGTATTTGGAGTTCTCAATTTTACTTACTCAAGAATAACAACAAACCTAGTTTCAGAAAAAATTATTCTTCAACAAAATTACAGTTACAAATGTTTGGCTAAAATAACGCGAAGATAATAAATTTGAACAATTTTTTCTATTCAGTGATTAATGAAGAGAAAAAGTAAAATTGATAAATGGAATTGAATTTCGAACCATAAAAACACTAAAAAAAATAATTATAAGTGTAAAAGTATTAGGATTCTATGAAAAAACTATTTTCTGAAAAATCTGAACAAATTATTAAGATTCAGGAAACTTTGAATTTTGAAGCTTCAAATCCTGAAAAATATAAACAGAAATCTATATAAGTTAGAAATTCTATTATTCATAAAAATACCTGAGCAGAAAAAAAATCTACAAAATAATAAAAATCTATCGAAACTTGAATTTGAAAACATCGAATCTTAACAATCTATTTAGTTATCTAGAATAATAATTGAAGAATTATATAAAAATACTGCAAAATTCTTCAATAATCATTAATCACTTAACCAAAAAAGCAATAAATATTATAAATCTATTTATATCAAAAAACAGTGTTGATTTAAAGCTCTTGAATATATGAAACTTCCAATTCTAGAGTATGTAATTTTATCAATTTCTGTAGAAAACCATACATAAAGACGATAGATAATTTTTTAATTGTATAAACACAATAAAAGTATATATATATATATATATATATATATATATATATATATATATATATATATATATAACTG
>JAPYZL010070391.1:0-27882 GCA_030522825.1 Platygaster orseoliae | reverse complement strand
TTTACTAATGTTGGAAATTATCACCACTTCGCCAAAAGTTTGGTAAATTCTACCCGCCGTTTCGATAAAATTTACAAAAAATTTTTCTGCGTGTACAAGCAAAAAATACTGGAAATCCAGGCATGGTGTCAATTGTGCACATTTTTATGAATTCGTACACATGACGGTACAAAAATTGTTTTACAGTATAAATTAAAAAATTTTAAAAATTCCATGCCACGTAATTTTATAATTATAGTAATGAATTTGCTAGAAAAATGTGTAACAAACTCATGCACAATGAGACACCACTTTTTTAAATCGGTCAAAATCCGTTTAGCAAAAAATTGTCCCTCAAAGTAGGTTAATTTCAGAATTCAGAATTATAAAATATTGATTTTATTATTATTTGAAATTTTCAATATTATTAAAATAATTCATATGATTACTTTGTAGGTATCTGTTCAGATTCTTCAGAAAACGGTTCTTCCATAGAGTTCTTTCGCTTTCAGTATTTCTTCAGAGTTTGCATGATTTGAAAGATCTTGTAATATTTTCATGGATTTTTACGTAGATTTATAATTTGTCAATTTTAATTGTTCTTAACATTCTACTGTGTTCAAACAATTTTTCAAATTTCCTTTCTGTAAAAATGATTTTCTTGATCAAAAGAATTATTTTGCTTTTCGAGTTAGTAAAACTAAAAACTCAATATTTTGGTATTTTAAAAACTTTGTTGTTTATGTATTTTGAAATATAAATTCAAAAATTCAAAAAATTCTATGCCATGTAATTGAATAATTAGAGTGATGCATTGGTTAAAAATGTGTAAAAAAACTCGTGCACAATTGGACCCGCAAAATTTCTCAAATCGGTGAAAATCAGTTTGGCGAATAACTGTCCCTCAAAGGAGGTCAATTTTAGAATTGATTATAATAAAATAATAATTTAATAATTCTTACTTGGAATTATTATGATTGAAAAATCCATATAATTACTTTTTATGTATCTGTTTAAATTCTTCATAAAATAGTTCTTTAATGAAATTCTTTCACTTTCAGTATTTCTTCCGAGTTTGAATGATGTGAAAGATCTTGTAAAATTTTCATAGAGTTTAACGCAGATTTATAGAATTTTATTTTTAATAATTACAGTAATAAATTCGTAATAAATGTGTATACAGTGGCGGTCCCAAGGGGAGGGAAATGAGGGAAATTTCCCTCCCCAAGAGCTCCATGTCTTACGAATGCTTGAAAACTTTTATCAAATTTTAAAATTCCAAGAACGAAAATGTTGAAAATTTTGACATGTTGGAAAATTTTAAAAATTATGATATATCGGAAATCCTTACACAGTTTTAATTTTGAAAAACTTGAATTTTGACAAAATAGAAAATTTCGCGAAAATTTTAACATTATCGAAGATTTTGAATAATCTTTGCGAATTCAATAATTTTTGAATTTTTCGGATGTTTAATTTCAAATCTAAAATACATGAAAAATGTTAATTTTAAAAATTTCGTAACAAATTTTAAAACTCTATGAACGAAAATGTTAAAAATTTTTGATATCTTGAAAAATTTTGAAAATTATGATGTGTATATCGGAAATCCTTATACAGTCTTTAATTATCAAAAACTTGAATTTTAAAATAATAGAAAATTTCGTGAACATTTTAAAATAATCGAATATTTTGAAAATTTTTGCGAATTCAATAATGTTTGAACTTTTTGGATATGTTCAATCTGAAATATGAAATAATTGAAAATGTCAACTACAAAATTTTTCCTTAAATTTTCAAACTCCAAGAATGAAAATCTTGAGAATTTTTAACATCTTGAAAAATTTTGAAAATTATGATATGTAGGAAATCCTTACACAGTTTTTAATTTTTCAAAACTTGAATTTTGAAAAAAATTGAAAATTTCGAAAAATTTTTGCCAATTCAATTGTTATACAGTTTTTTTCCGCAATAAAATATATTACTTCATAAAATATACTACTTGAATAAAATACATTACATAAATGAAGCGGTCTTTTTATTGCCATACAAGTTTTTCTATAAACAACTGAACATTTACGCATAGTTTATGCTGTAGGCTGAACATTCCGATAAGATTATCTTTGCATTTTTGGTCCAAGTTAATTTCCCCTCCCAAGAACCGTTTCTGGGACCGCCCCTGTGTGTAACAAACTCGTGCACAATTGGACCCCGAAATTTTCCCGAATCCCTTTTCCCGTATAGCCTTTTTCCCGAACGGTAATTTTCCCGAAAACCGTTTTCCCGAAAGGTCTTTTTTTAAGGGGTTTTTAATTTTCCCGAACGGGAAATTTTCCTATCAGCCTAATGTCTAGAAATGCCATGGTAACGCATTTACAAAAAATTGACGCATGAACAACAACTGTCACATTCAAAATTAGAATCTACATTTCTTACATGATAATTGCCTACAGCAATCGCACACAACATCAACCTTTGAATTTTATATCTGAAGAAACCTAATTTGGAATTTTAACCACGAATCTTCTTATTGAATACTCTTCTTATAGAATTTTTACCATAACTCTTTTTATTCAAAAAATTTTATTCGGAAATTCGGAAAATAATACTTTCGGGGAAATGGTCATTCGGGAAAATGACCGTTCGGAAACTTGGATTCGGGAAAATGACCGGGAATCAAAAATTGTCCCTCGAAGGAGGTCAAGCCTGGATCAAGTATCGAAATAAAGGAGAAGAATCGGCAAAGGAAGGAAGAAATAACTAGCGCGGCGATTGGCGATTGCTCGTGACGGGCGTGATGGGCGCCGCGAGATGGTTTGCAGGCATCGCGATGGCCAGCCATATTTCTCTGCTTTTTCTCCGGAGCTGGGGAAGATAGGATAATAATCCGTGAGCGAGAAGAGAGTGCAAGAAGACGACGACGCGCGATAGCGGAGGTGGAGAAGTTTCCCATGACGATGATGACGCCTGCACGATCGAGGATGCCCGCTCGCGGGGTTGCTCTCGCGGCCGGGTCACCAGTCGACTTTCCCCGAGATCGCCACCACGAGATTAATTCTTCCTCTCGCGGCCAGCCACCGATGCTTCTGCTGTTTCTACGGTTGCATCATCGCGATCGCGCGTATGCCAGTACTCGCAAGTATGCAAATGTGGATTTATCGTTGCCCCCGCCGCGTGTAACGAGCTCCTTCGCGCCACCGTGTAAACAGTCCCCTCACCTTACTACAAAAATCCTACCCTCGTTCCGAGTTTCACACTTTAACTGACCCTCGACTTCTTCGACTATCTTTTGTCTCTTTGTGCAACAAATTTGCGATATTGTTTGCTACTACAAATTTTTATAGCGACAAAATTTCAATTCTATATTATTATATATTGTATTATACAGGGCGTACCAAAATCTCCGTACCAAAAAGAAATTTATTATCACTTTTCGAATTTCAAGTCGAAAAGTCCTTTGCCACGTTTTACAAAACTCAAAACCAACAAAGTTATTCAAGTTTGGAATTCAAACAATAAACGCGCTCTTACGAGGAGTGGGGATAAAAACCAGGTACCAAAATTTATTAAAAGTTTTTCATATTTTTCCGAGTAAAAAAGTTCTTTGCCACTTTTCACAAAACTCAAAATCAAAAAAGATATTCGAGTTAGAAGTTTCAACCAATCAGATTTCTCAGGTTTCAAACTCGGATATCTTTTTTCATTTTGAGTTTTGTGAAAAGTGGCAAAGGACTTTTCGACTCAGAAAAATATGAAGAAAATTTGGTTAGAGTTTGGTTCGTGGTTTTTATCCCCACTTGTCAAAAAAGCGCCTTTATTGTTTAAGTTTCAAACTTAAATAACTTTTTTGATTTTGAGTTTTGTAAAAAGTGGCAAAGGACTTTTTGATTCAAAATTTAAAAAAGAATATTCGATTTTTTTTGGTACGGGATTTTGGTACACCCTGTATATTGATTGATCACTATAATTATGAAATTATTATATGGCATGGAGTTTTTTGAATTCTGAATGGTAGAATCGAAAAGTGGCCTTTTGCACACGGCGTTGAATAAAGCTCATTATTATTCAATTATGTAACAATGACTTGTTTCAGATAAAATGTCATTAATCGCAATGATATCAGTTTTTTTTTAGACTTTTTTATGTTACTTTGAAAAAAATTTGTCAAAAGTTTCACATTTTGAGTGACCCTTGACTTCTTCGACTATCTTTTGTCTCTTTGTGCAACAAATTTGCGATATTGTTTGCTACTACAAATTTTTATTGGGACAACATTTCATTTCCCTTATATTATATATTGTATTATATATCGATTGATCACTATAATTATGAAATTACATGTAACATGGAGTTTATTGAATTTTGAATGGTAGAATCGAAAAGTGGCCTTTTCCACACGGTGTTGAATAAAGCTGATTATTATTCAATTATGTAACGATGACTTGTTTCAGATAAAATGACATTAATCGCAAAGATATCATTTTTTTTTCTTAGGCTTTTTTATGTTATTTTTAAAAAAATTTGTCGAAAGTTTCACATTTTCAGTGACCCTTGACTTCATCGACAATCTTTTGTCTGTTTGTGCAATAAATTTGCGATATTACTTGGTCCCAAAAATTTTTATTACGACAAAATTTCATTGCTCTATGCAATCTCACTCAAACAAAATTGGTAAAATTGGTAAAAGAAAAATTGGTAATTTATCCAACAAATAAATAGAGTAGGTTATTTAATATATCGAATAATTATTGATTATTATTAAAATTAAAAAAAAATTAAATTTTCAATCTTAGGATTCTCGAAAATAATAAATAAATGACGAGGTGTATCAAATTTACAGCTTATTTACAACTGTTACTTTTTTGATTTATTTTGTGACTTTCATCTGTTCAATAAACTTCATTATTATTCAATTATGAAACAATGACTTGTTTTAGATAAAATGTTGTTATTTGCAATGAAATCGATTTACTCGCATAGACTTTTTCATGGTTTTTTCAAAAAAATTTGTCGAAAAGTTCACTTTTTTAAGTAACCCTCAACTTATTGAGATTTTCAGTAATTTTATAGATTTTTGGGAAATTTCATGTGTACGTATAGAATTTCATTTTTTCATTTTCTTTACTATAAATTTCATTTTTTACACTATTCATAAAATAATCGATATAATTACTTTGTAGGTATTTGTTCAGATTCTTCAGAAAACAGTTCTTTTATAGAATTCTTACGCTTCCAGTATTTCTTTACTTTGCATGATTTGATAGATCTTGTAATATTTTCATTCCTTATGTAGATTTATAGAATTTGATGCTCCAGTTTTTTAGATTCCCACCATTTTCGTCGATTCCAATTGTTCTTCATATTTTAATAGGTTGAAACAGTTTTTTAAATTTTATTGTTATTAAAATTAATTACTTTTTTTCGAGTTAGTAAAATTAAGAATTCAGTATTTCTATCTGTCCACTACATATTTTTATTTATTTTTTCATGAGACATTAAATAATATTGTTTAACTTGGAGGAGGAATTTAAATGTGAAAAAACATCTCATGCCTTGAGAAAAAAAATAATTAGAAAAAAACATTGAAATTTTCATTTACATTATTCAGCAACGAAAAGGAAATGTCAAAAATTCGTGTGTTGGATTTGATGCTATTCAAATGTCTGTAGATGGGAATAAAATGCGAAAAAAGGGTTGATACTCAATTTTAATTAAAAAAAAATTTTTTCTTAATTGTTTGGATTTTAATTGTTCTACTTATTTTATTGGGTTGAAACAATTTTTCTAATTTTATTTTTATTAAAATTAATTACATTTCATTTCGAATTAGTAAAATCAAGAATTCAACATTTCAACATTTTTATCAATTTCAACATTTGTATCTGTCTTCTCAATATTTTTATTTATTTTTTCATGAAACATTAAAACAATGTTGTTCAAATTCGAGGAGGAATGTAAATGTGAAAAAACATTGAATTTTTCATTTACAGTATTCAGCAACGAAAAGGAAATGTCAAAAATTCGTGTGTTGGATTTGATGTTATTCAGCTATCTGTAGATGGGAATAAAATGCGAAAAAAGTGTAGATATTTGAGTTTTCACTGCCTCGAGAAGAATTGGCCGATTTTCTTCATAGACAGCAGCAGCAGTATACTTTTACAGAAAAGAGTTCTCATGGTATCTCATATCGTTCTTTGTTCCGCGGCTGTACCAAGCTACAGGAATTTCCACTTTCCAACAGATTGCCGCGTATCAAGTTGTACGACGGATAAACGACGCTAAACGCGGATAATCGTCCAGGGATAACGACGCCCAGGAAAAATCGCCCTCTTCCGGGAGGAGGATCGTGGCAGCCCAAAAATAACGTTACCTTCCATTACGTGTTTTTAATGTGCCAAGTACAATAGGGATAGGATATATCAGTAAAAATCCTTACTGATAAGTATCAGTGAATATCAATAAGTTACCTCACAATTGTTTAGAAACTTCTTGTTTTCTTAAAATTTTTAAAAACTGTAAAATGGATCTGTTAATTCAAGGAATTAAATAAATTAAATGACATGAAAAATTCTGAATTTTTTCTCGATGATTCCGGAAAATTTGAAAAATTCGTTAAATTTTGAGAGATGTTTATAAATTCAGAAAATTTCCCAGACTCATGATATTTCTAAAAACTGTGTAACATTTTTCAAATTTTCGAAGATCGAAAAATCTCTCATTACAGAAATGATCGGTTATCTCGAATATTTCAATTCAAATCCAGAAATTTCAAAAACCCATCTCAAACTAGAAAAAATGTGTAATTTGTCCTAATTTTTTTTTAAATTGTAAAATAAGTCTGTAAATATAAGGAATTTAGAAAAATGATATAACGAGGAATATTCTGATTATTGAAAATAATTCTTGAAAATTCGAGACATCTGTAGAATTTTGAAAAACGTCGTTAGTGCAAAATTTTGATAATTTCTTTAAGCTATAGAAACTTTTTATTTTCTTAAGATTATTAAAAACTGTAAAAAAAATCTGTAAGTAAACAGAATTCAAAAAATTAAAAGACAAGAAAATTCTCAAGTTTGTCGATGATTACAGAAAATTCGAAAAATTCGTTAAATTTTCGGAGATGTTCATAAATTCAGAAAATTTCCCAGATTCATGATATTTCTAAAAACTGTGTAACATTCTTCAAATTTTTCAAGAACGAAAAAATTTTCATTCTCCAGAAATGATAGGTTATCTCGAAAATTTCAATTCAAATCCAGAAATTTCAAAAACTCACCTTAAACTAGAGAAACTATGTAATTTTTCCTAGTTTTTTTTTTAATTGTAAAATGAATCTGTAAATATAGGGAATGTAGAAAAATGATATAACGAGGAATATTCTGATGATTGAAAATAATTCTTGAAAATTCGAGAAATCTGTAAAATTTTGAAAAACGCCGATAGTGCAAAATTTTAAGAATTCCTTTAAGCTATAGAAACTTATAATTTTTTTAAGATTATTAAAAACTGTAAAATAAATCTGTAAATTAACAGAATTCAAAAAATTAAATGACATGACAAATTCTCAAGTTTCTCGATGATTCCTGAAAATTTGAAAAATTCGTTGAATTTTGAGAGATGTTTATAAATTCAGAAAATTTCCCAGATTCAGTAAATTTCTAAAACCTTTGTAAGATTCTTTAAATTTTCTGAGATCGAAAAATCTTTCATCCTACAGAAATGATCGATCATCTCGAAAATTTCAATTCAAATCCAGAAATTTCAAAAACCCATCTCAAACAAGAAAAATTATGTAATTTTTCCTAGTTTTTTTTAAATTGTAAAATAAATCTGCAAATATAGGGAATTTAGAAAAGTAATATAATGAGGAATATTCTGATGATTGAAAATAATTCTTGAAAATTCGAGAAATCTGTAGAATTTTGAAAAACGTCGTTAGTGCAAAATTTTGATAATTCCTTTAAGCTATAGAAACTTTTTATTTTCTTAAGATTATTAAAAACTGTAAAATAAATCTGTAAATAAACAGAATTCAAAAAATTAAAAGACAAGAAAAATTCTCAAGTTTCTTGATGATTCCAGAAAATCAAAAAATTCGTTGAATTTTCGGAGATGTTCATAAATTCAGAAAATTTTTCAGAATCAGTAAATTTCTAAAACCTGTGTAGAATCTGGGATATCTGCATATAGATTCTTATTATAAATAATATCAAATAATATATTAATATTTAAATTATATATACTAACATAGAACGTCAGGAGCGTAGGCAAAGGGGGGTTTTGGGGGTTCGAATCCTTCTCGAAACCAGGGTAAAACTAATTATTTAATCTTTAAATTCTTTTCTTCGTATGTTCACATTCTAAATTATGAAATATTTAGTTTCATACCTCGTCCAATTCAGAATAAAAACCAGGATCAGTGTTGAGAAAACTCACCTGAAACAAAAAAAAACGATACCTTGAATAAATCATGATAATATACATTTACAACATTAAATATATATGTTAATTAAACTCAATTGATCAAAAAATGAAATGTCATGTTATTTAGATAATTAAAAAATCAATAATCATTTCTGATGAACACGTTTCAAAAGTTTACAATTTTTTTCAAAATGAAATGAGAAATATTCTGACGATTGACAACAGTTCTTGAAAATTAGAGAAATCTGTAGAATTTCGCAGAACGTTGATAGTTCAAAATTCTAATAATTCCTTCAAGCTACAGTAACTCCTTATTCTCTTAAAATTCTTCAAAACTGAAAATTTCAATTTTCCAATTTTACATTCTTGAATTTTCCAAGACCGTAAAATCTTTCATCCAACAGAATTGTCCGATCATCTCGAAAATTTCAATAAAAATCCAGAAATCTCAAAAACCACCTCAAACCAAAATTCATAATTTTCTGTAAACCCACATTACCCCATTCCCAATCAGTTTCCACAATTTCCCATAAAGCAAGAAAACAACAATCACCTACATAAATTTCCATTCCCCTCACTCGAACCTCATGAGAAGCAAACCGACCAAGTTCAGGTCAAGACATAATTGATTCCATTCGACACACATCGCAAAAACACAGCCGGCCACAAGACTAGTTACTCCGGCAAGCAAGTAGCCAAGTGTGCATTATGCGCACTGCAATTTCTCGATGCCTTGTTACGCGCGTGCTCGTTTTCGACTTTGCAGCAGCGGCCGCAGCAAGGAAGAATATAAGCTCCTCGACGTGATTGACGGGAATGCTGGCCCTCGTTTCCCTCGTTTGATGGAGGCAAGCCATTAGGGCAAATCAAATGGCCTGCTTGCAAAGCCTTCTCTACACACACACACACACATATTCCTCAAAATGCACACAAATCCTTGATGCTTGGGAAATTCAAAAAAAAATACGCAAGGACGCTCGTTTCAATATAAATCCCCAAGTGATTGCGGCCGCAATGAGCGTCCAATGAGCCCTAGAATGAGACGCGAGAAAAGCATGATAATGGACGGCGCTGCATCACATTCGAAGGTAAAAATGAAAAATCGATTGGTTTTTTATTTCGAGCGCCTCGTGCAGCTCGAGGATCGTGCTCCTTTTGCCTTTCGTGCCTTATTCGGCGAAACAGCGCCCGAGATTCAATCGTCTCCTTCCCTTGAAACCCGTCGTGCCATCCTCGTCTAATAAGAGCTGTAATGACGTGCGCTTCAGCAGATAATGAATGCACCGAACACATCTACAGAGCTTTTACTACGTGCCAATACCGAGCGTGACGACTCAACTTAGGACCAACTAATACAGTCATTATCAGGGCAGGAAAAATTATTTACGAAATAGTCATGATGTGTGTTTAAACAGAATGCAGATGATAACAGAAATTGAATTATCGTAGATATTTGCCTTTGGTTTGATGTAATCAAGTTCAAGGCTCATGAATTTCTTAATCAAAATTGTTCGATTTCTTAAATGAAAATAGCCAGTGACTTAGAATCAAGGCAGAAAAAATTATCTACGAAAAATTACTGTATTATCCATTTATTTATTTATAGACGAAAAAAAAAACATTATTGTTATTGAGGACAAATGGCATAGAATTTCGATACAGATGATTTTTTTGCATAAACTTGCATATTATTTTATGAACGAATTTCCTAATTGAAATTGTTGCATTGTTGCAAAGTTGTTGAATTTTTCAATTAAAAATAGCGAATAATTAAGGCAGACAAAATTATTTATGAAAAACTACTGTATTATTCTTCGATTATTTATAGAAGAAAAAACACCAAGTTATTTTAAATCTAATAAAAAAGCGTCAAATTATTTACGAAAAAATCATGATTTTTCTTGAGGAAAAATGGCGTAGAATTTCGACACAGATGAAATTATTGCAAAAACATGCACATGATTGAATGAAAGAATTTCCTAATGAAAATTGTTGCATTGTTGCTGAATTGTTGAATTTCTTAATTGAAAAGAGCCAATGAGTTATAATCAAGGCATAAAAAATTATGTACGAAAAACTACTGTATTATTCAGTTATTTATAGACGAAAAAAAAAGATTTTTATTGAGGAAAAATGGCATAGAATTTCGATACAGATGATTTTATTGAAAAAACTTACACATTATATAATGAACGAATTTCCTAATGAAAATTGTTGCATTTTTGCTGAGTTGTTGAATTTCTTAATTGAAAATAGCCAATGATTTATTAT
This sequence comes from Platygaster orseoliae, assembly GCA_030522825.1. Lineage (NCBI taxonomy): Eukaryota > Metazoa > Arthropoda > Insecta > Hymenoptera > Platygastridae > Platygaster > Platygaster orseoliae. The sequence continues at coordinate 17,208 of JAPYZL010070391.1, read as the reverse complement.
AATCAAGGCAGAAAAAGTTATTTACGAAAAACGACAGTATTATTTAATTATTTACAGACGTTAAAATCCTAAATCATTTTTAACAAATTAAAAAGCGTTAAATTATTTATAAAAAAATCATGTTTTTTATTTGAGAGAAATATCATAGAATTTCAATACAGATGAAATTACTGCGAAAACTTGCACATGATTTAATGAACGAATTTCCTAATCAAAATTATTGCATTGTTGCTGAATTGTTAAATTTCTCAATTAGAAACGCTAATGACTTGTAGTTAAGGCAGAACAAATTATTCATGAAAAACTACTGTATTATTCTATTATTTATAGACGGAAAAACCGCAAATTATTTGAAACAAATGAAAAAGCGTAAAATTATTTACGAAAAAATCGTGTTTTTTATTTAAGAAAAATGGCATAGAAATTCGATACAGATAACATTTTTGTAAAAACAGGCACATGATTTACTGAACGAATTTCCTAATCAAAATTGTTGCATTGTTGCTGAATAGTTAAATTTCCTAATTGAAAAGAGCCAATGATTTATAATCAAGGCAGAAAACATTATTTACGAAAAACTACTGTATTATTCAATTATTTACAGACGGAAAAACCCCAAATCATCTTAAACAAATAAAAAAGCGTCAAATTATTTACGAAAAAAACATGAGTTTTATTTGAGAAAAGTGGCATAGAACTTGAATACAGATGAAATTACTGCATAAAACATGCGCATAATTTAATGAACGAATTGCTTAATAAAAATTGTTGCATTGTTGCTAAATTGTTGAATTTCATAATTAAAAAAAGCCAATGATTTATAATCAAAGCAGAAAACATTATTTACGAAAAGCAACTGTATTATTTAATTATTAACAGACGAAAAAACCCCAAATCATTTCAAACAAAAGAAAAAGAGTCAAATTATTTACAAAAAAATCATGTTTTTTATTTGAGAAAAATGGCATAGAATTTCCATAAAGATGAAACTATTGCAAAAACTAGAAAATGAATAAATAAACGAATTTGCTAATCAAAATTGTTGCTTAATTGTTGAAAATCCTAATTGAAAATAGCCAATGACTTATGGTCCAGGCAGACAAAATTATTTTTTTTCTTAGAATAATTCTTAGCAGAATCAGAAATTTCTAACCAAAACTCCGTTTTTTATAAAGTCCACCTTATAAAATTCTTATGAAAAAGTGTTTTCATAAAAATTTTTTTTTAAATTATAAAACTCAGTTTTTAATATTCACTAATATTATAATTTATTATTTAAAAACCTTTAAGAAACCAGTTACAATTTTATAAAAAATTTTAAAATCTTACAAAAAATGAATTATATTATATATCTTTATTCATTAAATATGTCTTTATAAAATATTTTACAAAATTCTTAAAAAAAAAACGTATTTAAAAAATTTTTTAACATAGAAAACGAAGAATATAGGAAACTCTGAAAATATAATCATCAACTAAAGTTGAAAAATACAAATAACTTGAAAAAGTAAGAAAGACTTTTTTTGAAAAAACTATTTGATTAGAAAATTTCTTATAAATCAAATTTCTGTACAAATTTCATACAGAAAAAAATTTTTATGAATAAATTAGTTTCTAAAAATTTCTAAAGGGAATAGAATTTTATAAGAAAAACTTTTTGATAAGGTTACTATTTTAGAAAAGTTTTTCCTATAAGAATTTTATAAGGTCGATCGCTTATACATATTTGTGTAATTTTTTTATAAAAATCAAAATTATTAGATTTACAGATCAGCAACACAAGCAAGTATCAGTATTATTTACAGGTGTTTTTCAAATACTTGTTTTATAATTATGAACAAATTATTATGATATTACTACTATAAATAATTGAATTTCGATACAGATGAAATAACTGCAAAAACTAGCAAATGATAAAATGAACGAATTTTCTAAAAAAAATCGTTGCTGAATTGTTGAAATTTCTAATTGCAAATAGCCAATGACTTATAATCAAGGCAGACAAGATTATTTTTTTTTCTTGGAAGAATTCTTAGAAGTTTCAGAAATTTCTAAAAAGAACTCCGTTTTTTATAAATTGCACCTTATAAAATTCTTATAAAAAAGTTTTCTTATAAAAATTATAAAAATATTATATAACTCAGTTTTTATTTATTATTAATATTATTATTTATTATATAAAAACCTTTTAAAAACCAGTTACAGTTTTATGCGAAATTTCAAAATTTCATAAAAAATAATTCGCATGAAATATCATTATTTTTAATGAATATTTCAATATAAAATATTCCGCAAAATCTTATTTGAAAAACCGTATTAAAAGAAAATTAACATAGAAAACGAAGAAAAAAGGAAACTCTGAAAATATAATCATACTAAAGTTAAAAAATACAATTAACTTGAAAAATTTAGAAAGATTTTTTTTTTTGGAAAAACTGTTCGAATAGAAAAATTTCTTATAAATTAGATTTCTGTATAAATTTTGCACAGAAACAAATTTTGATGAAATAATTATTTTTTAAAAATTTCTACAGGAAATAGAACTTTATATGAAAAACTTTTTGATAAGGTTACTATTTTCAAAAAGTTTTTCTTATAAGAATTTTTGAAGGTCGATCTTATGCAAATTTGTATAATGTTTCCATAAAAATCAAAATTACTAGAGTTACAGATTGGCAACACAAGCAAGTATCAGTATTATTTACAAGTATTTTTAAATGACTTTTTTTATAATTATGAATAAATTATCATGATATAACTGTTATCAATAATTTCATTCTTAAGAAGCATTCGTCAATTTTAGGTTGCTTATTACAAGTTGATATAATTCTAAATAAAGATATTGTTTTTTAACGAACTTAAACAATTATAATACACACAATGGACCGCTGCACAAAAATCTGTATGAACAATAAATATATGCACAATGTTAATAATGCATAAAAAATGTATCCACAATAGACACCCTCCCTTTTTTTGCTGTATGAAAATGGCTAAAGTTCTTTTAATCTGAGATGGATGAGATTAAAAGGAAAATGTCGCAAGTTTTCCACGTGGGCGGGAATCCGTTAATCCGTTGCATGATGCCGCTTCACCCTTGCATTATTTTCCGTGCGGTCTTTCTCTTTTCGCGTTCCCGAAAAGAAAACGGTGCCAATTTGCAGTTTCCGCTCCATGTAAATACCGTAATCGCGAGACGCGTCATTCAGCTCTTTCAAAGCCCGGACGAACGGCTCGAATTAACGGTTACACAGTCGTTGGACTTTTCTTCTTTTCCTCCTCTTTCCTGCACTCTGGAATGAGCACCGAGTCGAAAGTCGTCGAAGGAAACCGTTTTTGGGTTTCCCTCGACAAGGCCAAACCTCATTTTCCGTGGGAATCGCGCCATCTCGCTCTTCCTTGCCACCGCGGTCCCCAATAACAATGCTCGTTAAAATTGCCCAATCTACGGTATATCTAACGCCGCCGCTGGCAAGCGGCAACCCGTTTCTTCTTTTTCTTTGTTTCCCTTCTGATTACACGGCGCACGGCGACCTAGCTAAGGCTAACGAATCTTTCGAGGCTATCTCTAAAAAGAGTCCCGACGTTATTTCAAATTCTAACAATTTTTTCAGGATTTCGGAATCATCGTCAAAACTGTATAAGACGTAAAAGCAACTCATTGACAGGGGATTTATTAAACAGCAACGTCAACTGTCAAAATCATGTTTACATAAAGTCCAAGTGGAAATATCCACAAAGAAACCGTTGAGCTGTAAAAACAATTATATACGCAAAGACTGTCTAGACTTTCGCACGGTTATAAGCCGTTCAGCATTTAAAATCTGTCTGAACTATCGAAATCGTTGACTCGCTAAAAAATGTTTTTTGCAGAGACGATGATTTTATGGTTGACCAAATGATTGCTTGCAGCAGATTCCGGCATGTTCGTCATTACTCATTTCTCTGTGCAAGTGTTTAAAAAAAAAGAGAAAGGGAGAAAGGTCGGTTGCTTATCTTGCTTGGCGCCCTTCATTTAGCTGGCTATTTCTTTTGACGACAATCAGCGAAGCGCGACTCGGCGCATTTCTCGTCGTCGTACTCGCAGGGCTTACAATGCGCGACTCGCTTTGTAATAATCATCTTTGGAGCGAGCCGCATCTAACGAGGCCCGATCCCTGGGCATGATTAAATATTGCAGAGTCAGACTGTCAAACGGAATTTCCAAACGAAATATTCTCCGAGATGCTCATTGTCTATCTTTCAACCCAAGTCGAAATTACATCTTGAATTGAAATATCTTTCACAGTCAGTAAATGAAATTTGCAGGTGAAAATGTTGAAAACCAATGATTTCGACTTTATTCGCCTTCAAAGTAGCAAACTAATGTGAAATGCGTTTTTTGTATTTCAGCCTTATTTCATCTTCAAATCGTGTTCTCTAATAATAAATGTTGTAGCGTTAGTTTGAGATTAACGTTTAAGTCTTTTTTTTTCACAATTTTAATGATTTATTATTTTCAATTAGTTGAATGTACACTCATAAATTATTTTTTATGTATTTATTTCTTATTTTTTTTTCATTATATTTACCATGCAGTAATTTGGATAAAATTTTCATCTACAAATTTATGAATGTAAAACACTGAAATCAAATAATAAGAAAACATTCGATTGAATATTGTGTTACAAAAAATGTGAAATTTTCAAAATTCCTGTATATAAAATATCAGAATAAAAAACTTTTCTGATCTTGAAATTCGAAAATTCTCATTCATTGCAAAACTAATGTTGTATTATTTAATTATTTAATTATTTACTATGGTTTTGTAGAAAACTGTCTGAAAAAGTCTGAAAATATTCTGAACATTGTCTAGTATCTTATGAATTTTCAAATATTTCAGAAATATAGTCATCCTCCAGAATTTTTGAAAATGTCACATTTTCTTTTAATTTCTGAACTTTTTCAGATATTTATGCAAATTTTCAATATCTATGAGAATTTTTACAATATGGAAAAAACCTCAACCTTGTCTAAAATTTCAAAAATTTTGTAATACATATTCCAGATATATGGCCATCCTTCTGAATTTTCACAAATATTCCAGTTTTCTGAATTTCTGAACTTTTTGAGATATTTATTAAAATTTCCAAAATCATTGACGTTTCTGTAAGATGAAACGTTTCCGAATCTTAAAAATTGTCATTAATTTAACAATTCCTGAGATTACATGGAATATCAAATATTTTCGACGATATAATAAATTAATTAATAATTGTCGATGTTGAAAAATTTCATCTACATTTACTAGAAAAAATTTGAAAACTTAATGTTAATCTGTTTAAAATTTTTTAGATCATACTGAATATCTAGGAGATATTTACTCTGAATAAAAACGTATTGGAGCATAATTACGTGAGTGTATCTATTGTGCATAAACATTTTGTGCATTGTTAATATTATGAATATATTTATCGTGCAGACAATTTTTTTACAGTGGTTCATTGTGCGTATTATAATTATTTAAATTCATAAAAAAACAATATCTTTCTTCAGAATTATATCAACTTGTAAAAAGCAACCTTAAATTGACGAATGCTTCTTAAGAATCAATTGTTGATAATAATTATATCATGATAATTTATTCATAGTTATACAATAAGTAAATAAAAAAAACTTTTGAATAATACCAATACTTGCTTGTGTTGCTGATTTGTAACACTAGTGATTTTGATTTTTATAAAAACATTGTACAAATTTGGGTAAGATCGACCTTATAAAATTTTTAGAAGAAAACAATTTTTTTAAATAGTAGTATTTAAATACTTCCAAGTTTTTTAAAATTTTTTCATCAAATTAAAAAAATCAATACACTTTTCCTTAAAATATGATAATGATCACAATATACAAAACTTATAAACAATCTCCCTACTAATTTGGAACCTTATAAAATCCTTATAAAATCCTTATACAGATTTTTTATAAAGTTTCCTTATAAAATCCTTATAAGTTTATTAAAATTTTATAAGGAATTTCAACATTTATAAAGATTACGAAATTTTTAAAATTTTTTCCTTATGAGGGTTTTATAAGGTCGCCTAATAAGGAATATTAATTTTTAAAAGGATTTTATAAGGGTGCCCTATAAAAAATGGAAAATTTTATAAGGAATTAATATTTTTATAAGGATTTTATAAGGATAATATAAGGTTTTAAGTTAATAGGGCTCTGTAATTCTTTGAATTACCTATAAAATTATCAACTATTTAGAAAATTTTAACAATTTAATAGCAAACCTAAAATTGATGAATGCTTCTTAAGAATGCAGTTATTGATAATAATAATATCATGATAATTTATTCATAACTATTAAATAAGTTATTAAAAAATACTTGTAAAGAATACCAATACTTGCTTGTGTAGCTGATCTGTAACCCTGGTGATTGTGATTTTTATAAAAACATTATACAAATTTCTATACGATTGACCTTATAAAATTCTTCATCAAATTATTAAAACCTTATAAAAAAGTTTTTTTTTATGAAATTCTATTTCCTGTTGATATTTTAAGAAAATAATTCTTTTATAAACATTTTTGTCTGTGTAAAATTTATACAAAAATTTGTTTTGTAAGAAATTTTTCCATGCAAACAATTTTCCTGAAAAAAAGTCTTATTAAAATTTTCAGGTTATTCGTATTTTTTAACTTTAGTTGAAGACTTCATTTTCAGAGTTTTCTTTATTCTTCGTTTTTTATGTTAATATTCTTTTAATACGGTTTTTTAAGTAAAATCTTGTGAAATACTTTAAATTGAAATATTAAATAAATAATGATATTTCATATGATTCATTTTTTGTAAGATTTAGAAATTTTTTTAAAACACTGGTTTTTATAAGACCTTTATAATAAATAATCATTATAATGGTAATTACTTACATAAACTAAGTTTTATAATATTTTTATAATTTTGACAAAACTATGTTTTCAATAACAATTTCATAAAGCCGACTTTATAAAAAACGGTATTCTTTTAAGAAATTTCTGATTCTTCTAAGAATTTTGCCATTTTTTATAAAAACCAAATCACGAGGATGCAATTAAGATTTTTCATAAATTATTGCAACCATTTTCTTGTATATATGAAGAACAATAAGTTATGATTATATCTTATTTTAAAATTAAATTACAATTTTTTCATAATCTTTATAAGAAAAAGTTTTTCAAAATGGTAACGTTATTCTTATAAACTCATAAAAAACATTTTTCTTCTAAAATTCTATTTCCTGTAGAAATTTTTAGAAAATAATTTTTTTATAAAAATTTTTTTGTGTGTAAAATTTATACTAAAATTATTTTAAAAATAATTTTTCTATTCAAACTACATTTTTTAGGTTATTTGCATTTTTCAACTTAAGTCATTGACTGTATTTTCAGAGTTGTCTTCATTTTTCGTTTTTTGTTTCAATATTCTTTTAATACACTTTTTTAAATAAGATTTTGTGGAATATTTTATATCGAAACATTCAATAAATAATGATGTTTCATATGATTCATTTTTTTATAAGATTTGAAAATTTTTTATAAAAGTGTAACTGGTTTTGATAATAAACAGTAATAATAAATATAAACTGATTTTTATAATATTTTTATAATTTTGACAAGAATATTTTTTTTTGAGAATTTCATAAAGCCGACTTTATAAAAAACGGAATTCTTATAAGAAATTTCTTATTTTTCTAAGAATTTTGCCATTTTTCATAAAAACTAGATCACTGAGAACGCAATTCAGATTTTTCATCGATTTTCGCAACTATTTTCTTGTATATATAAAGGACAAACTACAATTTCAATTTGCACAAAAAATTATGCACAATCAACCGCTGCACAAAAATCTGTACGTACAATAAATTTATACAAAAAGTCAAGAACGCATAAAAAATTTTCGCACTATAGATACCATATCGGACAGACTGGAATTCGGAATAAAGTTAGAACGAAATTTCAGGAAGATAGAGCTAGACAGTGTTTGTTAGCTAGGCCATGGGGCCCTTGCCTTGGCCGCGGCGATCCTAACGGGACAGAGGTGCGACGCTCGTTCTTGAAAAAGCCCGGTCATCTCGTTGCGCAACGGGCGTGATTAATTGTTTCGCGAGTTGTGCTAGGCCTAGAGATGTACAAGAAAAGTCGCGGCGCGAGCAACGCACGGCATAGCCAAGCGGCATGAACGGGCCGTTTCGAGAATACCGTTATCATTTCCTCCTTTCTTCTTTTTCTCCCGCATGTCTTTTGCTACTTCTCCCTCGCGCTCTACGCTTCGTCCGCGGCCTTCCATTCTGCTCGGCGCGGATCATCTCTTTACTTTTCTTTTTCCTTGTCACTGTGTCACGCGTGACGCGCGAGAGCTTATCTCCGAGCTGGGCAACGCGAGTGCGTTGGCGCCACGATGATACACTGCGCGAGAGCTCGACCAAAGCCAATTCGCGTCACCTCGAGGTGACAAACTGCCAGTTTATCAAGTGCGTGGGAATTTTTCTCTCATCGGGGATTTTTAGTGGAATTTACGGAATTCAGCACGATTTTCGCTTTTCATATGTACGATATTGTACGGGTTTTCTGAGACAGTGAATGATTTTGGAAATTGAAATAAATTTTAATAAACGGCCAGTTTATCAAGTACGTGGGAAATTATGTCTTATCGGGAATTTTTAGTGGAGTTTACGGAATTTAGCACGATTTTCAATTTTCATACGTGTACGATGTTGTAGAGGTTTTCTGAGATTGACAATGATTTTGAAAATTGTAAGAAATGTCTAGAAAATCTAGAAATTCGGAAATCTGCAATAGTAAAAAATTCAGAAGGATGAGCATAATTCTGTTATATTTGGAAACTTGTCAAATTTTCAAAATTTCAATAAATATCTAAAAAAATTTCGAAATTCGAAAACCTGAAATATGATTCCAAATTCAGGAGGATGGACATAATTTTATAATATTCGAAAATTTGTAGAATTTCAGATCATGTTGAGAATTTTTTTAGATTGTAGTAATTTTCAAAGATACCTTTGAAATACTAAAATTGTAAATTATTATTTTTTTTCAGTATTTATATGAAATTGTCGATGATTTTGAAAATGTCAATAAGTATTTAAAAAGTCCAGAAATTGAAGAAAATGGAACCTTTTTGAAAATTCAAGAGGATGAACATATTTCTGGAATATTCAAACATTTTTTAAATTTTAGACAATGTTGAGACTATTTCAAGATTATAAGATTTTCCAAAAATACCTATAAAATACTCAAACTGTGAATTATTCTTTTTTACTATTTATATGAAATTATATAAGATTGTTGATGATTTTTAAAATTTCAATAAATATCTAAAACAATTCAGAAATTCAGAATCCTGGAACATGATTGAAAATTCAGGACAACAGCCATAATTTTATAATATTCGAAAATTTGTAGAACTTCAGATCATGTTGAGAATTTTTTTAGATTGTGGTAATTTTCAAAGATACCTTTGAAATACTACAACTGTAAATTATTTTTTTTCAGTATTTATATGAAATTGTCGATGATTTTGAAAAAAAATTGTTGATGATTTTGAAAATGTCAATAAATATTTGAAAAGTCCAGAAATTTAAGAAAATGGAACCTTTTTAAATATTGAGCAGGAAAAACATATTTCTGGAATATTTAAAAATTTTTTTAATTTTAGACAATGTTGAGACTATTTCAAGATTGTAAGATTTTCCGAAGATACGTATAAAATACTCAAACTGTGAATTATTCTTTTTAAATATTTATATGAAATTCTCTAAGATTGCCAATGCTCTTGAAAATTTCAATAAATATCTAAAAAAAATTCAGAAATTCGAAATCCTGGAACGTGATTGAAAATTCAGGAGAACAGCTATAATTTTATAATATTCGAAAATTTGTAGAATTTTAAATAATGTTGAGACTTTTTTTATATTGTAGAAATTTTCAAAGATACTTTTGGCATACTAAAACTGTGAATTATTCTTTTTGAATACTTATATGAAATTCTCTACGATTATCAATGATCTTGAAAATTTCAATAAATATCTAAAAAAATTCAGAAATTCAGAAACATGAAACATGATTGAAAATTCAGGAGGATAGTCATAATTTTAGAATGCTCGAACATTTGTAAAATTGTATACAATGTTGAGACTTTTTTTAGATTGTAGAAATTTTCAAAGATTCCTTTGAAATTCAAAAACTGTAAATTATTCTTTTTGCATATTTATATTAAATTCTCTAAGATTATCAATAATTTTGAAAATTTCAATAAATTTTTGAAACAGTTCAGTAATTGAAGAAAATGGAACGTTTTTGAAAATTCAGAGAGATGACCATTTTTCTAAAATATTCAAAAATTTTTTAAATTGCAGACGATGTTAAGATTATTTAAAGATTGTAAAAATTTTCAAAGATATCTCGAAATACTGAAACTGTGAACTATTAATTTTTCGTATTTCTAAAACATTCTTTGAGATTCTCAATTATCTTGAAAATTTCAACCAATATTTAAAAAAAATTCCAGAAATTGTTGAAAAAAGAACTTTATTCAAAAATTCAGGAGAATGGAATATTCAAAATTTTTTGAAATTTCAGACAATGTTAAGACTATTTTCAGATTGTAAAAATTTTTAAAGATACCTTAAAAATTATAACTTTAAATTGAATAAATATATCTTAGAATTGTTATCTAAATTTCTAAAAATGAAAAATTATCGAATTATACATGGAAACCATTTAATTCTAAAAAATCTTCAAGATTCAATCGTATTTTATTTCACAGAGGGCATAATATTCATTGCACATATTTTTATGAATTCGTACCCAGGAATCCATACTTACAACTTCAAAAATCAGTAGTTTTTATCCTCAAATTCGTCAAATTAAGAAATAATTATTTTATTGAATTTCTAAAAAATATTCACAATCATCCAGTGCACAATCAACGCCGTTTGCAGTGTCGGCTTCCACAGCACGACTGTCGGCAAATATCGAGTAAGATTGGAAAAAAGTTCCTTCCGCGAACGACCAATTATCATCGCTTCTTCTCGATCCTTGACCAGTTTATTCGCCTTTTTATACACCACGGGAAAAAATCGTTTCCCTTTTCCTTTCGCAATACGTATAATTTGGTCGTTGGTCAAATAAGCAGAGCGGCTCTAAGGTACATTTAACAAGCCTTCCGCTCCAATCGTTTTCTTTTTTTTTGCTCTTCTCCTAGAGCTACGTCACCGCAACGAGATGCCCAAGACCGCAACTATGCCCGCGCGAGCATGCAACGGGGGGCCTCGCAATCCACGCTCTCGAAAATTATTTCGCTATCCAGAGATAGGAAAAAACGTGTAATTACATCAGAGTTTGGTTTTTTACGCCAATTTCATTGAGTTAATCGAAAATCTAGGAAAAAAAAGGAAAACCAGCCAGTTTCTTCAACATTTTAGGTACTTTTATGCACGGAAAAAATTTTATGGCCAAAATTATCAAAGATTCAGGATTCGCTGGACAACCGTGAAATTTTGTGATTTTTTTCCTAAAAAATATAGTAATTTTTACCACATTTTGGTTAAAAAATCCTAAAATATGGTAGAAATTACTATATTTTTTGGGAAAAAATGACAAAATTTCACCATTGTCCAGCGATTCCTGAATTGTTTGGTAATTTTTGCCAAAAAATTTTTTCCGTGTGGGATGGCAATTATATAGTGGGTCTAGATTATTTTTAAAATTTCCAAGATTTTGAACTATATCCGTATGATGAAATTTTTTTCAATCGAAGAATGTAGTATATTACACGGTTTTCGTATTTTTTCGAAATTTCGAAATTTTTCAAAATGTACAAAGTTTATTAAAATTATCTGAAATTGAACAAACTATTCGAAATTTATAGAATTTACTACAACCTGGAGACTTATCCTAATGCTTTTCCATTTTCTTTGTATTTGAACAATAAGAATCGAAAAAAATTCATTCAAATTTCTGTAATTTATAATAATTATTCGTATTTTTTCAATACTTTCAAGTTTTTGAAATTTTTTTATCAAATTGAAAAAAAAAACAAATAATTTTCTAATAAATTTGATTAGATCACAATGTACAAAATTTATATTTGCTACTTATAAAATGATCGACTATTTAAAAGATTTCAGTTTTTTAATTATTTCAAAACTTTGGAATCTTAAACATAATAAAAATCATCCAAAGTTTGAAGTTAGACTGAAATAATAAGACAATTTGGACATTAAATTAGATGGACATAAAAATCTTTAGTCATTACAGTTTGGACATTGTGGTGTCCAACCAACTTTTATTGATTTACCACTATATCCAGTTTTACATAATTTGAATCTATTCCTTAGTTGTTTATTTCTAAGTTAATCAGATATGAAGCATGCAATTATTTTTAAAAAACTACCAACAATTGTTTATCTAAGCTATATGCATGTATTACATGTATGTATTAATGTTTTTGGATATTATATTTTTTGATTTTACAGGCAGATAGTTGTGATTCTATTTTAAATTTAATTGAAGTTTTTTATGTGAAGTTTGTTATTTGAAGTTTTTTATTTCAACTTTTTGAAGTGAGCTCTTTTGTTTGAAGTTTTTTATGTGAAGTTTCCTATTTGAAGTTTTTTAATTTAGCTTTTTTATTTGAAGTTTTTGAATTGAAGTTATTTATTTAAACTTGATTACTTAAAGTTTTTATCGAAATAACCCCCCCCCCCCTCACCCCCAGCCGGGGGGAAAATTTTGGGAATTTTAGTATAGGAAAATTTTCCAATTTTTTTTAACGTGGCTACTTTTGAAAAGATCTAAAAGATCTAAAAGATGTAAAAAAAAGATTTAAAAGAGAAAAGAAGAAAATGTTGTTTCTTGCCTCTTTTATGAATTAAAAAAAAATCATAACAAATTCATCAGAATTAATAGAGAGCAGTCGAACGATACTCACACTAATATAGATTTGAAAAAAGATTTTAATTTCTTTTTCACTTTAGTTGGATTTCCAAAATCGTGTGAACCATCAACTCAAACATAGTAATGGGAGTTTTTTTGAAAACGTACGTTCGTTTTGTAGTTGAAGGTCTATAAAAAAATTAATTTTCAAAAAATTGAAAAGTTTACTTGTGGTAGAGTTCCGAAAAATAGCCTGGAAAAACTGCCGTTACATAGGAATACTTGTTATAAAAGAATTTTTAACAACTACTCTTTCTGTCTGAAGTCCTTCAATTATTGTACTGAGGATTGTATTACAATTTATTACATGTATGTATTGATGTTTTTGAACATAATTTTTTTAACTTTGATAGGCTGATCGTTGCGAATTCTAATTCAAGTTTCTTTGAAGTTTTTTATTTGAATTGCTTTATTTGAAGTTTTTGAATTGAGCTTTTTTATTTAAAGTTTTTTATTTGAAGTTTTTGAAATGAGTTTTTTTATTTAAAGTTTTTTATGTGAAATTTTTTCTTTGTAGTTTTTTATTTGAAATTTTTCATTTGAAGTTTTTGATTTCGAGTTGTTATTCAGAGTTTTTTATTTGGAGTTTTCAAATTGAGCTTTTTTTTTTGAAGTTTTTGAAATGAAGTTTTGTATTTCAACTTGTTTATCTAAAGTTTTTATTCGAAGTTTGTTATTCCAAGTTTTCAATTTGAAATTTTTATTTCGAAAAAAACCTCTTAACACCCAGAAAATTCACATGAAAATTCGCGCGTGAACCTTTTCCAGAATGACTCTAAAAGATCGCATCTTTCACAGCCATAAAATTTGCATTATTATAGTTATTCGATGCTTGTTTACTTAGCTCGGAGCTTGTAATGAGCTCGGCACAAAACGTGCCTTGGCCCCAAGAAATAAGAATGGAAGAAAAAAGGCCGCACCGGCTCACCTAGAATCAACTAAATTATATATTTGCCAAAGCGGAAAAAAATTATGGGGAAATGAAAAAATTGAAAAAAAAAATTGCCTGCAAGGCCGAACTTGCGCAATTAGACGTACCTGCAGCAGGGAATTCATGCTCTCTGCAAAATTAACTCATATTCGATAAGCACTATAAAAAATTGTTCTCGCTTCAGGCATAATATTTAACATTTTCTAGGATTTTCAATGATTTTGATAATTTCAATGAATATCTAAAAACATTCAGAAATTCGGAAACTTGGAATATAATTTAAAATTCATAAAGATGGACATAATTTTATAATATGTCAAAATTTGTAGAATTTCAGATCATGTTGAGACTTTTTTCAGTTTGTAGAAATCGTAAATGGTTTCCATGTGTAATTCGATAGTTTTTCATTTTTAGAAATTTAGAGAACAATTCTAAGGTATATAGTTGACGTTATATTATTTATTAAATTTAAAGTAATAATTTATAAGGTATCTTTGAAGTTTTTACAATCTGAAAATAGTCTTAACATTGTCTGACATTTCAAAAATGTTTGAATATTTCATCCTCTTGAATTTTCAATAAGGTTCTTCTTCAACAATTTCTGGACTTTCTGAAGATATTTATTGAAATTTTCAAGATAATTGACAATCTCAAAGAATGTTTTAGAAATACGAACAATTAATAGTTCACAGTTTCAGTATTTCAGAGATATCTTTGAAAGTTTTTACAATCTTGAAATAATCTCAACATCGTCTGAAATTTAAAAATTTTTTGAATTATTCAGGAACATGGTCATCTCTCTGAATTTTAAAAAACGTTCTATTTTATTCAATTACTAAACTGTTGCAAATATTTATTGGAATTTTCAAAAGCATTAATAATCTTAGAGAGTTTATTATAAATATGCAAAAATAATAATTTACAGTTTTGGAATTTCAAATAATTCTTTGAAAATTTCTACTATCTAAAAAAATTCTCAACATTGTATACGATTTTACAAATTTGCGAGTATTCTAAAATTATGACTATCTTTCTGAATTTTCAATCATGTTCCATGTTTTTTAATTTCTGAATTTTTTTTAGATATTTATGGAAATTTTCAAGATCATTGACAATCTTAGAGAATTTCGTATAAATATTCAAAAAGAATAATTCACAGTTTTAGTATTTCAAAAGTATCTTTGAAAATTTCTACAATCTAAAAAAGGTCTGAACATCATTTGAAATTCTACAAATTTTCGAACATTATAAAATTATGGCTATTCTCCTGAATTTTCAATCATGTTCCAGGTTTTAGAATTTCTGAATTGTTTTAGATATTTATTGAAATTTTGAAAATCATTGACAATCTTAGAGAATTTCATTAAATATTAGAAAAGAATAATTCACAGTTTTAGTATTTTATACGTATCTTTGGAAAATCTTAGAATCTTGTAATAGTCTCATTATTGTCTGAAATATAAAAAATTTCGAATATTCCAGAAATAGGTTTATCCTCCTGAATTTCCAAAAATGTTCCATTTTCTTAAATTTCTGGACTTTTCAAATATTTATTGACATTTTCAAAATCATCTACAATTTCATATAAATATTGAAAAAAAAAAAAAAAAAATTTACAGTTTTGGAATTTCGAAGGAATCTTTGATTATTTCTACAATCTAAAAAATTCTCAACATTGTATACAATTTTACAAATTTTCGCGTATTCAAAAATTATAACTATCCTCCTGAATTTTCAAGCATGTTCCATGTTTCTGAATTTTTGAATTTTTTTAGATATTTATTGAAATTTTCAAGATCATTGACAATCTTAGAGAATTTCATATGAATATTCAAAAAGAATAATTCATAGTTTTATTATCCCGTGAATTATCCCAATATTTATACAATTTTATACAAACATTTTTTTTTTAATTTAAGTATGCAAATGAAATATTTGAATACTTTTTTTTTATATTTATAAGAATATAAATTTTTGAATATTTATATGAAATTCTCTAAGATTGTCAATGATTTTTAAAATTTCAATACATATCTAAAAAAGTCCCGAAAATGAGGAAAATGAAAAGTTTTTTAAAATTCAGAAGGATGACATTTGAAAAACTCGCCAATATCATGAAATAATTCATCACCCCATTTATCACCAATGACTTAATTTATTACTGAAGAAAAAAAATCCTGGTATTCACCGACATCGCAGAAAGTTCAGTGGTACGCATTGCTCGCACTTGGTCATTATTTTTCTTGGCTATTTCTTGGTTGAGTCGATTCAACCCCCCTTGCCCCCTGCCCCTCGCCACTGTGGGGATTGAGATCATTGATTCGCGATGGTTTGGAGAGCGTTGGAGAGTACCCATCTACGCTACATCTTTCTGCTTCTGCTGGACTGTATACCTGTATTTTCTTACGACCGCCGCCGCCACAAGTATGTGGGTCACGCTCCTCCTGATAAAAGTACCGCTTCTTCTCGGGAATCACGAGAATATCCAATTCCAATTTATTGTCGTGCCCTGGCATTTTTTATTTTTCTTTTTTCTTAGATTGCGAAAAATCGTCTGATAGAAGCGAATCGACGATCGTCTATCGTTTGAGAGAAATAATCGTCTGTTGGGGGAAGGGTCATTTAGAGGTTGTTTGATGACGATCGCCCGGTTTGAAAATTTTTGTATGTAATATTGATGTTGTTTTTTTTGGGAATAATGGTTTTTATTGTGAATTGGAGGAGGGGTTTTTTGAAAAAATATGCTTACTACGGGAATTTGGAATTTCAATTCTATTTTCGTGATTTTCAAGTCACGGGGGGTGAAGTTGTTTTTTCATTTTCATACTTTTAGTATTTTTCATATTTTTTTGGTATTTATACTTCAATTTTCTTTATTTACACTTTAAGAAAAAAATCCATGGTTTGAAAATTTTTTTTCTTCAATATTGGTATTGTTTTTTTGGGAATAATGGTTTTTACTGGAAATTTCAGGAGGGGTTTTTAGAAAAAATATGCTACCTCCGGAAATTTGCGATTTAAATTCTATTTTCGTGATTTTTAAGTCACAGGGGGTGAGGTTGTTTTTTTATTTTTATACTTTTATTATTTTCCCACATTTTTTCAGCATTTATACTTTAATTTTATTTATTAAGACATAAAAAAAATCTATACAAATTTTGACATTTTTATAGACGTTTAGAATTTGTGCAACTTTTGAGTGTTATACAGGGTGCGCCACCAAAATCCGGACAAATTCAACAAAAAATTCATTACAAATATTTGTCATGAATAAATTTATTTAAAAAAAAACCTTTTT